>CM055195.1:7495042-7507542 GCA_029224185.1 Karalla daura
AGACCTTAAACCGAAGAAAGAAACTCTTTAAAACTGCGAGACAAACATGAAGTAAGTGTGAACGCAGCTGCTTATTTGTGTCTTTCCTGCCTCTTCACGAGTAATTGTTGTGTTTGTGGTGGCTGCTTTTCATTGGATTTATTCTTTAACCCGACGCCTCTGATTGGCCTTTCACTGTCTGACTCCTCTAATGAGGAGGAACCGAAGCTGGAGAAGCCTTTCTGAAAACCCCGTGAAGGGTTTCTTTTCATCCCCCTCCTCTCCCCCACACACACACGTCTGTGTTTCGAGGGGAGACAAAGACATTGACGCTTTCTCGCGGACTGCCATCTTGTATCCTCACTCAAGCCGTTGGTATTTTTAACCCGTCTCGTTGTCATAATTTCGAGAGTTACACCTGCACCCTGTTCACTGCCATCCATTCGGTCTGCCGTCCTATCCTGAAATTCCTCCACATACGCGCGGATCAGGGTGGAAAAATGGTCCGAAAACAGTTTCCGAAGGACATAAAATAATAGATTTTTACTTCCTGCCAGTGCAAACATCAAAATATTCTTTGTCAAGCAAAAAAAAATCAATTCCAACATGTCTCCGACATGATTCCAGTCTGCTAGTATCAGCTCATAAAAAATGTATTTACCACTCCTTCACATTTTGTTCAAGACACGTAGCTCAACATAGTGTAAGAACTGTAATATCACAATGAAGTAAACGTGAATTAAGAGACAGATTAAACCATACTAAGAGTTAAAGATATTCGTTGTAATAATCTTCCAGGAAAGAAAAGTGGATAAAAGTCAAAGTGCATGAAATCAAACCATTGACACATTTGACGATTTTTTTCTAAAGGGTTAACTTAAAGTTTAATGATTGTTTTGCTTATATTTTATCTTAAAGTTGCAAACACTCATGTCACAGGTTTCTTCAGACCATGCTAGCACATTAGCCAATGTTAGCATAAAAAAACTGTAAACTAGCTCATATTTGTGGGAAGATGACACGTATCCCTAGTTCTTTTTTAATGCTAAGCTAATCTTTTCCGCTCTTTGGATCTGTCAGATATTAAGCTCAGATTTTGATGCTCCAAGGCGACGTTAAATGGGTTTTATATAAGGAGCTCATCATCCGACGTATGACATAAACATATGGCGTTGACGTCCATCATACGACCATTCGTCACTGTGCCGCGGGCTCGTCCTCTCTCCTATTTCCTTCCAGCTGTGAAGTGGACTCATTGTGTTCATTGTCTCCGTTTCCACAGCAGCTTTCCCCCCCATCCGCCCACCCACCCCACACCACCCCACATATGGCTGGATTTTAATTAGAGCCACATTCTTGGAGATCCACATTTTTTTTTTAATGAACAAAAAACCTTGCGCGCGTCGCCAACCGCCGCTATCGCTTGCGCCGATCGCACATTAGAGGAAGGAAACTTAATTAAAAAGATATGACAAAAGGCTGTCGGGCTAAACTTGTCTTTTCAATTACACTTTCTTTGTAGGTTTAAAGCTCAATCAGCAAAACATCCCGACGGCTGCTTTCAGCTTCGCAATCTGTGTTTTTTGGAGTGCCCGTGGTTTCAGTGACCAGAAGCTCGTCACGTTTCCATCGATGAAGCTGAGACGCTTCGTTAGAGGCTGTTAATCTCACAACAGAAGTATCGGGATTATTTCAACTTGCAGAAAGAAAGTCACGTTTTGATCCATTTGTCGTAATCGAACACGCCCACAACGTGAAACGCACTCCCTCTTCAGCCGCGTTTCCATATCTGTTCTCGATTAGTAATTACTACCAATACTAATTATTCTCTAGACCTTCCAGCATTCAATTTGAGATTTTGGCTGGTTTCCACGCCCCTGATTTCTGTGTGGCCTTGGAAAATTCAGATAAAGAAACAATTGCTACTCGTAGGCAATTCAATGAAAGGGTTTGTTGGGCGTTCTCATACAGTCTATTCCCGAAAACATCCTAGAACTTTTTATAAAATCTCTTCCCTCAAGTTCCCACTATGAAACATTGTTTTATTACATGTTTTAATTGGATTCAGAAAAGGTTCAATCGTACTCCACACCATCTTGTTTGAGGCAAACTGGTCATGTGAACCCTACTGTATATGATAGAAATGCAAAAAAGTGTTTCCATTACACTTTGGAGTGAAACTTCTACATCCCTTGAGAATGTACAAAGTGTTTTAGCATGCTCTTCAAAGTTTTAGTCTTTCATTGCCATATTTTGGTTTCTATACTATAGATACTGAGCTTTATCTCTGGCCCTTTGGATTCTGACTTTTGCCATTTTGTTTTGCTACTTCCTGTCCATCCTGTAGCTTCCTGAGTGTTACAATGCACAGTCTAATTGAAATACAGGAATCATCCACTAGTACGACTTTAGAGATGGGGCTCCATCTCAAACGTGCTTAATAAAACACAGAAAATGGAGTAGGGCAAAACACGTACCTCACACACCAGTGTGTGTATTTGCATTATTCATACACTGACCATATTGATCTGATTTACCTAACGGAGACTTATCACACTATAAACGAACCGGGAGCACATCTGGCTGAGTGTTCCTCTCCATTTAGCCGACAAGGTTACAAATCTACATCTGAGGGCTCGTGCGGACTCCGAATGTGTTTCCAGGGGATATTTTAGAGCAAAACCGAGAGTTTTGGGAGGTTAAAACCCCCTCTTAGAGCCGGAGTCATGCTTCGCGTTTGATACGGGCCTTTCCAGGAACAAATTAACAATCAGGGCCGCCGCTTCCTTCAGACGACAACAGCCACATCTCTTTTCATTTCGTTTCATTTCATTTTTTTTCTCTTTTTTGCAGTAATAACACACCTGCAGCGTAACATTAAAGTGATATTCTAATAAGAGGCAGGAGCAGCGGAGGGGAGAGTAAGATAGGAGGCTGCAGAGTGAAAGCTGATTTGTGGAGGATGCCTCGCAGCGGTGATCCTTCCTCCTCCTCCTCCTCCTCCTCCTCCTCCTCCTCCTCCTCTTTTGCAGCTCGTCAGGGTTTGATGTGGCAGAGCGAGTGGAGCGGCGGCGTTCAGCCTCTGAGAGCAGACAGGGAGAGAGAGAGAGAGAGAGAGAGAGAGAGAGAAAGAGAGAGAGGAGCTCATTTCAGGGCCGACTAATTTCTCCATTATAGGTGCACAATTATCCCAGTGTGACTGCGAACACAGATAGGGGGATATCAGAGAGGTAAGAGGAAAAGGGGCGAGCGAGGCCTCGTTACTGAGAGAGAGAGAGAGAGAGAGAAAGGGAGAGGAAACGCAGGCAGGGAGGATGTGAGTGGAGGACGAGCGCTTTAGAAGTTTCTCATCTCTTAATTGCGATCAGCGAGGAGAGTTTAGCAGATTAATCTGCTCAAGGACGCAGACGGAGGCGGCGTGTTTGTGATCCTCAAACGCGCTCTGACTGTGTGTGTGTGTGTGTGTGTGTGTGTTTGACGCCACAGTGACTTTAAGGTGGAAATCTTCACGCCGCACAACTGTGACGTGTCGCAAAGTCTGTGTGCCGTTCACTGCATTCGATTCAGCGTCGTCTCGGACCGGTGCAGAGGAAACAGTGATGGGGAACAAACGGGAGTGTTTCTTTTCCTAATTAAAATCACATTTGTAGCATCTTGTTAGCGTTTCATTACTCGAAACAACAAAAACAAACAAAATTTTTAATTCCTGACTGGAAATGAAGCTGGACTCAGGGCTTCACCTGGCTACAACTTATTTCTAATCCCCGCCCGCCCCCCCCCCCCCCCCCCCCCCCCTTCTCCTTCATTACTTTATCAGTAATAACCAAGAGGTTTTCCCAACCCCTTCACACCTCAGTGGACACAGAAACAACAAGTCGTTCACACCGGGCCTCAGGTGACTCTAACAGCGGTCATTAAACAGCCCGAGCTCACTGCAGCCTCGCTAATGACTCCGCCGAGGGTTTCATACCTGGGTTTCGCCTCCGATCAGTCCGAGCTTAACAAGAAGAACGTGGAGATCCATAAGCGTCCGCTAACAGTCCGCCGGCTTTGGATATGAAACTTTTGCGCCATCAATAACATTTCCTGCAGCCTGTAAAACATGCATGGTACACACACACACACACACGCACGCAGAACAACAGTATGGTACGTTTGTTAATTTATTCCTCCTCTCAACCCACTTGTACCCGTCGGGTCTGCTGGAGTCTATCCCAGCACACACAGGGTGAGAGGCTGGAAATCTGCATGTTTTTTTGGACCGTGGGAGGAAGCTGGAGTACCCAGCGCAAAACCCACACAGAAAAGTGTGTGTGTGTGTGTGTGTGTGGGGGGGGGGGGGTTGAACATGTTAGATCCTTATAGAAAAGGTCCCCCTCCAGGCCAGTCCCAGGGCTTGAACCTTCTTGTTGTGAGATAAAAGTGAGCACACACTGACTTTCTTCCAGCGCTTTACGGTACGTACCATGAGATCCTCACAGAGAGGGAAGCAGTGCACTCCAAAAAAAACAGATTAGAACACTAAATCTGAGGAAAAAAGGTACTCAAAACGAGTTAACAACAAAATAAATTTGCTTAACGGGACTTCTTGAAACAAGATGTGAAGTGCTGATTATAGATTATTGTGTAAAGTTAAAAAAAACACTTAAAGTGTGTAGTAATTACTCTTATTTGACAGTGAAGTTGTGTATTGCATTCAAACAAATGGGTCTCACTAGCGCCTCCCTCTTTCAAACCCAGCATTGCAGCTACGGTGGCCTCCATGTATCAAAAAGCCTCTCTCTCTCTTTCTCTCTCTAGCGTCTCTGTACCTCACTCTCAGAAAAAAGCATTTGGGGTATTTTGTCCCTTGCCAGCAGCTGTAGTTTCAAGATGGCAGACTTTCATGCATTTATTAAAATTAATCTGAAAATCTTTGTATACGAGGACATGTTAAGTCCTTGGTGGGATAGTGACATTGATTTTGGGAGATAAAAACTCAGAAATATCACACATTGTCCCTCTAAAATAAGAAATTACCTCTTAAATCCTCCCTCTGCGTTTGAATGCATTTGCAGCACGTGGTTCGTACCATCAGCTAAAGGAGACCTCTCAAAGTTTCACTCAATTTATTTCATTCTCTCTCTCTTTTTTGTCTTTTATTCAAGCCGCCCAGGGCGTTTTCTTGCGAAATCACGATCATAAACCACGCTCAGAACTGCGCCCGAGTCTAGAAACAGAGCATCCGATCCATCGTGATGTGATCTGCTTCGTCCGGAGATCAAATCACGCTCTCATGGAGGGGTGGGGGAGGGGGGCGGGGTCAACATCGTTGAAGCGCGTGTAACTGGATGGAGACGTGGCGTACAGCCGGAGCTTCCTCCTCTGTTGTTTTTGTATTCGCCGCCCGAGTTTCTTAAATGGAGTGGGAGCGGCGGGAGGGTGGATGCGGCGGTCCGCTCCGTGGAGGGTTTTTGATGGAGCTGCTGCCTGACACTCCGCCGCTGCGGGGCTTTCTCTCTCTAACCAGACTGCGCCGCGTTTCCTGAAACTTTTAAAACCGAGGTGAGGACAGTTTGATGTGTTATTGTGCTGAGCCGAACATTTTTTCTTTTTTCTGGAGTTAAAAAAAAAAAACGTCTGAAGTCTGAAGAGCGCGAGGGTTCGGGATGCTTTTTACCTCTCAACCGGCGGCAATTTTTCCGAGTCCTGAGGAAACGTGTTCTCGCCCTCGACTCGCTGTTTGTCTCAGCACTTAAATCACATCCTGTCAGAGCTCGGCAGAAATAAAGAATAAAGAGCAGACAGCCACAGACTGCTGCTCACGGCTGCTGAACTGCTGCCACGCTGCTTTTGGTGCCCGCTCGTTTCATTTAGCTCGATAAGTCGCGCATTCGTTTTCATTTACGGGTTTGTTTTAATTCGATTTATGAGTTTCAGGGAAATAATTGTGATATATGTTAGACTGAAATAGGAGAAATGCATCGAGAAAAGAGGATTTTTGTGTCGATTGCGCTCAAACATGCCAGACATGGAGTTCGAGAGTGTAAAGACACACACACACACACACACACACACACACACACACACACACACGCACACACACACACACACTCTTAGAGCAGAGTAGACGTGGAGCTCCAGACGATTACCTAAAGGTTACAGAGATCCAGGCTTCTAACCATGGATGACAGGAGAGACTAAAGCTGAAGAGCCTGTTATATTAAGTAAGTAAATAAATAAATAAATAAATAACAAGGCAGCTTTCACTCAGTCTGTACAGATGGTGAAGTGTTGTTTGTGAATGGACCTCGCTTCAAAGACCTTCATGAGAAGCAGCCCTGGAGTCGTGATTCAATGTTTCTTTTTTTTATCTGAGCGCTCTTAAAACTTTCATTCCTGCTCTCTGTAACTTTTAGAGTTGTTGGATTATTACTAAGTATTTAAAAACCTCTCTTTCTTCCTTTCTTTTTGCTCTCAGTCCCTCTGTCTCTCTCTCCCATGCCCGTAACCCTCTTATTAGGGAACTCTCCCAGGATGCAATGCAACATTTGTCTCCATTAGCAATGTAGGTTATGAGTGGAGAGCTGTGCATTGTGGGTAGAGCCCAGATGAAAACTTCTCGGAAGCGGGGATCCAATTAAAGGCGGGAGCAGCCGTGTGGGAGGGAGCAGAGGGAGGAGGAGGGAAGGAGGAGGAAGGAGGAGGAGGAGGAGGCCGGGTGGAAGAATCCCCCCCCCCCCCTCGCTCACACTGCTGATCTCAGCAAACACTATAAATCACGCCGCCCGAGCATCGATTAGCTCCAGCCGCCATTATTCTGACCGGGCAGGGCGGGGTTACGCAATCAGCCGCCGGGCGCGCTGCTGTTGTTTAACAGAGAGATATAAATAAACCTGGAGACGACGAAGACGACGATGACGATACTTTCACACTTTTTTCCCTTTGTTACAAACTGTAGACGCGTCTAAAAAAGCAGATACAGCTTCACTTTGATGGCACTGGCAACATTACACATCCTCTAATCAATGTGTTTATTACTATTTAATGTGGACACACAGGGATTGTGTTTGTGTACACAATGAGACTTCCCTGATCCTTGACATACAGTTTATTATTACCTGTTGTACTTTATTGCTTTGAGTCTGTCTATTGATCTGTTCTTTCATCAATGTGTATGTTTTATTGCTGTGTCCCTTTAATGATGTCCAGCGCCTTGCACAGGTGAACCTTTTGTCACGGAGGAGTTGGATTAGGACCCCCACACTCAGGAGGCTGATCATTTTCTTTCCAAGTTATCTTATTTCCACAGAACTGGGTGGAGGGCTGGTGGGAGATGGCAACCTGGCTGGCAGCTGGTCGGAGGCAGGACAGTGGACAAAAAACTAGAGCAAAAACAGGAATCAATAGGCCTGTGTTAGCACATAGCTTGTGGGACTCTGTGGCGATGATTGGATGAGTAGACCAGGCATAAGTACTCCAGATGATCGGAGGCAATGGTGGCCAGGTGTGTTAAAACAGCTCCGCCTCTGCCAGGTAATCAGCACCAAGAGGAGAAAACTCAACTCAACTCAACTCAACTTTGTTTGTTTAAAGTGCCATTTCATAACAGCTGTTATCTCAGAGGGCACTTTACAAAGAGAGCAACATTGTGTACATGGTGAAAAAACCCCTGTCCTTAGATCCTCGCAAAGGCTGAGGAACAAGCAAAAACACCTTGATAGGGAAAATAAAGGGGAGAAACCTCAGGGTGAGAGACAGAGGAGGGGATCCTCACCCAGGATGGACAGGTGGGTACAAGCAAAACAGTACTGATGGCTAGCAGTTCAGGATATAGATATAGATATAGATCAGAAGTTGAAAAGACTCAGGGAGGGGAAACATGGGCCCTACGGGTCTCCAGGGATCACAGCAGACTCCACCTGTCTTGTTAAAGGTGCTTTATATAAATAAGATAATGATAATGAATAAAAATGAGAACAAACCGAACAAGATGGTTCCTCCTGTTCGATTATCTCCAACCACACAAATGGAGGCCACGTCTTCAAAGATTGTCAGACTGTTGAACTGATGAACACAAAACCTGTAGTGGATGAGTGCAACTTAACAAAGTCGGGGAAAAACGTTGAATTTTCAGAGCAAATCTCAGTCTTGGTAATATTAGTTTGGCCTTCGGTATGTTAATAAAAGTGACCATGAGGGCTGGCAGCACACGCTCTCTCTCTCTACCTAATTATGCATGTAGGTCTGACTATAAAGTGTGTGTGTGTGTGTGTGTGTGTGTGTGTGTGTGTGTGTGTCTGTGTGTGTGCGGACCCCCTCCCCGTCCTGACAGACCGTTGTGTCGCTCCGCCAGCTGACGGGTTCGGCTCCCCGCTCAAAGACGAACCCCCCGAACAAGGACGAAGGCGTCTTCCTGTTTTAATCTTCCTCTGTGTCCCCGCCCACCCGCGGATCCGTCAGGGCGAGCTGCAGCCATGCGTGGTCGATCCTCCCTGAAACGTCCCGCGTGTTCCCGTGCCAGGCCGCGGGATTACCGGGTCACTGGCGACTTTGTCGAAATGTTTGTTCCCGCTGAGACGAGCTGGGAAGGAGAAACAGAGACTGAGCAGGTGAAGGTGGAAATCGCAGGGATATCAGACTTTAATTTCAAGATGATGATGTAAAGTCCCAGTGGAGGGATGGCGTCCAATCTGGTTGAACAGCGCAAATAGGTAATAACGATAAACTCTATTATTCGAAGGGAAAAAAGTAAATAAAATGCAAAGACGATTCATGGGAGATCGAGCTGTTCCAAATGAACTCAGATAAAGAAAGATGACTTTCTACATCTTCTCTTCAGGGGGAAGAAGAGATGAAATAATTAAGTCATTTTGAGTCTCAAAACGATCTGAGCATGCGTGTTTTTGGACTGTGGGGGGGAATTCGCTTGCTGAAAATGCAAATTGCACACAGAAAGGCCCTCAGTTCACGTTTTTAACGTCATTCTAGTCTCATTTCCAAAAGGAGGAAGTGTTGTTTCACTTTCATCTAAGAGATGAATGAGAATCTCCTCGTTCCTGGATCTGGTCAGACAGATTTATTAGTCAATCCTCCCCCGTGTCTGTTAATGTGTGTGAGTTAAGCTAAAAAAAGCTAAAAAAAATAACCTAAAGAACCTCGAGTCGATACCATGTAACTGAAATGATTATTCACAGTCGGCTGGAGGTTATGTCTGCCTCGTTTGGTGTGCTCACGTCGTGTTTCTTAAAAGTTGAGTTGATGAAAAAAAAAACAACAAAACAAGACAAAACAGTTGCAGGACGGATTGAGGGGAAACTTCAGTGCTTTAATCGATACGAACAGAGACGTGGACTCTGAAACTTTTCTGTGAGGGTCTACGGGCAGAACAACTCCACCGAGGCGTATGTTTTTACATTACCTCTCTGCTGTTCATAATTCACCATGATGATTCTGTATTGTTGTGTGAGATTCTCTTATGGGATGAATAAATGACTTTCCTTAACTCGTCTTAATCTTATAGGCCACTCCATTTCCTGTACATACTCCTGTCCCCCATCTGTTTTAGTATTGTTTTGTCATTATTGAGCCCTTGTACTGTATATACCCCCTGCCCCCCCATACACTGCTCTTTGCCCTTTGGTATATGACACTTGACAATTTGCACTTTATCATTTCTAATCTCACACTTTTGTGGCCTTACTGCTCTAATCTCATTGTACAGTGGAATCTCTATTTACGAAGACGTTATTATACCAGAAGTTCAGAGTATGAATCGGGCTTCGAAGACATTTCTGTCCCATTTAATGATCCCCCCGGTCCTTTTAACACTTATAAACAGTTGTATATTTCAATGCTATACTAAATCAGTCATATATTGACACTTAATACGACTACAAATTGTCATATTTTCATAATACAAAAAGATACAAAAGCCCCACCGGAATGAACTCGTTTCATATCTTGAGGTTGTACTGCACAGGCGACTGTTCAATGACAATAAAAGTCTCGAATCTTGAATCTTGTTCCGACCGCTAAAAGCTGTAACGCCGAACTCTGAGCTGATCTTTTCTTGTTTTTCGGGAAGTGCAGCTCCACAACTTCCTTAGGCTGCATGTATCCATGTGTGTGCGTGAGTGTGTGCGTGTAATGTACAATAACAGTAACATTGGGCCTCTGAGGGGCAAACAGGACGTATCAATCTACAGAGGCAGGACCGAGTCGAGGCCGCTCGCCGTCCCCCGTCCTGATGGCCGCCGCCGCCGCCGCCGAGTGATGTGGCCGGTGGCGTGAACCCGTTGACAGGTCAATTATTCCCCCGGCTGAATTACAGCATGTAATATCTGACCCGGCAGAGGGAGCAGAGATGGAAACACCCCATGGGTAAAATATGCCACTTCCTATATATATATATATATATGTATGTATTTCGAACTTGCCACCATCTTCCTCTTGCCTCCCTCTCTCTCTCTCTCTTTGGGAATGTCGGCGTCAAACTCGGGTGCCTCCCCGTCATAAATCAGCATCGTTGCTGCGGCTGTTTGTCGTTTTTCTTTCTTTTATTTGGGAGAGCCGGTGGGAGGAGAGGGGAGGGGGAGGGGAGGGGGGAGGGGGGGGAGGGGAGGGGGGAGGCGGCTGTGATTCTGCTGTAGATGATGATAGCTGCGGGCGGAGGGGTCAAAGGTCTGAGAGAGAGAAAGGAAAACTGATTTTTTTTCGGGGGGGTGGATGGATGGAGGGATGGAGGGATGGATGGATGGATGGATGGATGGATGGATGCTGAAGGGGGCAGCTGTGATGGAGGCAGAAAATAGAGTGACAGAAAAAAAAAAGCTCCATGACAGCACGAAACAATGACTGTGGCGAAACTGATTTATTTGTCGACGTACACTGCAAACTTTTCCGTTTTTATCAAGAAAAAAAACAAAAACAAAACTCTTTTTTAAAGAGTTAATTTGGTATTTCAAAAACCTTGACATCATCTTGCACCATGGACTGATAATATCGCTTGTTTTCAGTACCTCCTTCCTCAGATTTAGCATTTTTTTAGACATCCCTTTTCTGCAGTGTGTGCAAGATGCACAAATGTGATAAAACTCTACTCTTTAATTAATTGTAATGGACAATATAATACATTACCAGGATTGTATTTCGCAGAGACCTGAGCGACTGATCCCTATTGACATACATATACTTGTACCAAATCCACCTGGACCAAATCCAGTTTCCACTTGGTCTTTAGTTTTTGCATGTTCTCCATATTTGTGCAGTCTCTATCCAGGTACTCTGATTTCTTCCCACAATTCAAAAACATGCATGTTTAGATTAACTGGACACTATAAATTGTCCATAGGTGTGAGTGTAAGGCTGAATAGTGTATGCACCCTCTGATGGAGAGGGGACCTGTCGGGGACACAATTGGGCATAAAAGCGGATCAGATAATGGATGGATGGATGGAATTTACATTGTGTGGGGACCAAATCATCAATAAATCATCCGCAGGTGAAAGGGAAGCAGATATTTACCGCACGCCAAGACAATTGTGTGGCTAACAATGAATAAATAAGTGTGATGTCATAGTCAACCCATCCAGCATCATCCTGTATGTCTCACATCTCAGCTGTCCTTCAGCGTTATGTCTAAATGCTTCATGACTCACAGACGTCTGCAGTTGGTTGGGTTATGAAAACTAGTAGAGTAAAATGAAGAGACAGTGAATCTGAACTCCAGAAGTCCTGAAGGTGGTGGCTGGTCGTGCTGCGAGGCGGATCCACCTCCCTGACCGCAGACAGTTTGACGAGTTCAGCTTCGTTTCCCAGGTAGGACAGAGCAACGCGGCCATGTTGTGGTCAGTTTGTCCAGCTGGAAGGAGGAGGAGCTGCTGACCAAGCTGCTCGGTTAAAGCTTCAGATGGAAGGGTCATTATCATTAACACTATTGCTGATATAGTCACTGTTACTATAGCTATTACTGTCATTCATTCATGTCGTCCTTCACACCCGAACACAGAGGCTCTGAAGAGAGAGGAGCTCCAGGTGAACAGACAAATAACAGACAAACAACAACTTCTGGACTCGTCAAAATAATAATACTTTATTTTATACAACCAGAGAAGCAAGGAATTAAAGAAAATGGAAGACAAAAGGCCTAGAGTAAAAAAAAAAAAGATAAAAGAAGGGAAGAATAGTCAACAAGTTGATAATTTTCTATTGCAGGTTAGGTATGCATATATCTGTCGGTATGTAATGTATGTATGTATGTATGTATGTATGTATGTATGTATGTATGTATGTATGTATGTATGTATGTATGTATGTATGTATGTATGTATGTATGTATGTATGTATGTATGTATGTATGTATGTATGTATGTATGTATGTATGTATGTATGTATGTATGTATGTATGTATGTATGTATGTATGTATGTATGTATGTATCTATCTATCTATCTATCTATCTATCTATCTATCTATCTATCTATCTATCTATCTATCTGTCTGTCTGTCTGTCTGTCTGTCTGTCTGTCTGTCTGTCTGTCT
>CM055195.1:7510042-7537542 GCA_029224185.1 Karalla daura
TGAGTGAGGGAATCGCCATTACCCAGAATGCTCTAGTGCCCCTGTGGAAACATGTTTAGGGTGAATCTCCATGGGTCGCTACTCCATCCCTATGTACTTTCATCCCTAGAGTGAAATTGATAATGACACTAAGATTAATGACAAACAATAAGGTGCAAATCGGTCTCCTAGTGGTTAGTGCGCTCATCTCACAGGAAGAAGGACCTCGGCTCAAATCCTGACTGTGTCGGGCTTACATGTTTCCTTAAACGTAATTGTTTAGATCAAGTGGAGGATCTTACTTGTCCTCACTGTAAGTGTGACTGTGGAGGTTGTGTGCATCCTGTGATGGACAGGAAACTAAATATACTGCAAAAAATAGGGCTGCGAAAAAAGAAAAGAACTAAATCTGAGGAAAAAGGTACTTCAGACGAGTGAAAACTATCCATCCATGCGTCTTGATGATGTTTCTTGAAACAACATGTCAAGTGCTTCAGACAGTGTCAAGTTGAGCACTTGAAATAGGAATTTAACCCTTAAAACAAGATAAATTTTCCACATTTCTATCCACGTTTTTTATTTTTTAAACTTTGGAAGAACTAAATCATTTGCAGTGCATAAACATTTATATGTTGAGGTCGACCGGAGACTCTATATAGCCTCTAGCGTGAGAGTGAATGGTCTGTGTGTGAGTGGGTGTATTGTCTGCCTTCACCCTAAGTTCACTGAAGATCCCCCTTGACAGTGTTAAGGTACAAAACATGTCAGATCATGGATGGATGAATACCTAATGCCACTCATTAAAACTGTTGTTTTCTCTTGCTTTCTCTTTGTGTCACTTCTAGTTCTCCTTGTTCCACTTCTTCCCGCCTGCCCTTTGGAAGCTCTTTTAGACTCATCGAATCTGTCGAAAGTCTCCTCGAGTCTGAGACATCCATCTGCTCCACAGTCATCCATCTGGAACTGGTCTGGCTCGCCGTCCTCCTCCTTTCCATCTCCGCCCACTCTCCGGGTTGTTCTGTACCTGAGTGTCGGCGCCGAGGCCGGTTGCCTCCCTGCCAGCGAGTTCAGTTAACTCCGGTCGTGTTTTTAATCCTGCTTTAGAGACAAGAAAGCGCTGCCAACACAGCAAAGCGAAAGGCTCAGATACTCTGCCAGTCCTTTGAATGCAGCCGCAGATGAAGGAGTGTGTGTGTGTGTGTGTGTGTGAATGAGACAGACGAGTGGCTCCTCTTTTCTCTCCAAACGCAAACGCACTTCCACATCTTAGGCCGCATCGATCAATCCGGACTATTGATTACACATTCTAACAAAAAAAAAAACAAAAACATTTTACGATTCATTCCTTTTCAGCCGATCATAAACCAGCAACGGGTCAGACCCTGATATTTGTCCGACTTCCTCTCGTTCGCTCTCCTCTCAAAGTCGATGCGTCGCCACCGAGGAACAAGTTGTATTTGTGTTCAGTGAATCAGAGAAACTCAATGCAGCTGTCTGACTCTTTGAACGAGTGAAAACTCATTAAAAACAGGTTGAAATGACTTAATCTTGACATTCTTCAACCTCAATGACTTCCTGTCAAGTGTTTGCGTCCTCCTCCTCCTCCCTCTCTTTCTCTTCACTCCTCTCTTTTCTTTCTCTTGTGTTATGTAGATGTAAAACCTCTCGGTGAAACCTCTCAATAACCTGGAGCTGAGGTCGATTTGGCCACTTATCAAGATCTACGGTCTTGGATTTCCATGTTTATGAACTGATAATACCATAGTATGTACTCACCATTCATTCACACACTCACACCTAAGGTCAACAGGAAACCACACAGACACCAGAGGAACATGCAAACCATAGAAACATACTCCTACAGAGTGAGTGATACATATGCACAGTAATACAGTGATTCCTGGCTGGGAGTATTAGTCGAAATGTGCTCCCCTTAAAACCGAATAAATAATAGAGTAGCAAATCATGCTCCCCTTATTCCTACAGCACTCTCACCTCTGTAATATAAAAACAGATGAAATATATCCTTACATTGTTTGAGTTGGAGTTACACATTTATGGGATATACCCAACTGGAAGAGGAAACTCAATTTGCACTGATGTAGTTTTTTTTTTCTTTCCCCACAAAAAAAAGCAAAGTTTGTCAGAACACCGGCTCCTCTTAGCTGTAGTCGCGTGTAAACTCAGACTCATTGGCTGCAAACACGCGTGTGTACGTCATGCATGTGACAGCTTTGGCTTAAACAGCCGTGTTTGTTGCATGTTCATTCCGGCACGCTGCATCATCACGCAGACGCAGCCAGGAGGAAAAACACAGAATCGCATCATCGATGCTGCGCTGACCCATTTATGTATTAATGTATTTATTTCCCTGCCATCGCTGTCACAAATGAAGATTAATGACGCAAAAAACATAGGAAAACATGCTACAGTGCAAATCTCCATCAACACGTTTTGTGTGCGTGTGTGTGTGTGTGTGTGTGTGTGTGTGTGTGTGTGTAAAGCTCAGCCAGGGGAGAATGAGGAGGGAGATAATGGTCTCTTCAGCTACATGCAGGAAACCAACAGCAGAACATTCGCACTCATCTAACACACACAGACAGTAATAATCCAGAGCTTTACACTCTGCTCTTTATCTTTACACGCTGCTCTGCACTGTAAAAAGACGGCTCCCACTTCAGCTCCGAGACTGAATCCAAACTTCTCTGTCGCCTCCAGGTTTCATTTGCACTCAGGAAATGAAAAGTGTGAAATAACAAGGGCAATTTGGAGTCCCCAATTGACCTTAATACTTGTTTTTGGACTGCTAAAGTAAGATATAGAAAGCGATCTTCTCATGTTGTTTTTAATTGTTTTCTCCTCGTCCTCAGCCTCCAGGGAGGGCTTTGACACCCCAAATAAATTGGTTTAAAGTGTGAATGTTTGCTCCCAGACACAACCAAATGATACCTGGTTAAAGGACGAGAGGAAAGAGAAAAAAGAGAATGAAAAACTCAGACTGAAAGGATTTGCATTGTTCTAAAGGTTTTTGTCATTCTCTATATTCATCCTGTATTCTGTGTATTTTTGACTGATACATTTACATTGGTTCATTTCACTTTGCTTTGCTTTGTGCTCACTGTTCTTCCACACACACATCTTTAAGTATAGGTGGACATAATTCATTCAACATCCACATTAATGCAGACTCATATCCATGTGCAGGGTGGGACGGGGGCCGCACAAGTTAAAACAGGATGTAATGACCACAGAATCTGGGTTTTTACAGTGTAGAAATAATGAGGGTCTAAAAATAGAGGACTTTTGGCCTGTGCTGGTAAAACTCCTCCTTTAAGCAAACCCATCTGGGAGGTTTGTGCAGCAGCGTGCGCGAAGAACAAAAGAGGTCCATGACGAGCAATCAGGGACCTACAGGAGCCACGGCCTGCAGGGACTGATTCCAGAACGCATTTGGAGAGTGGCTGGGGGGCTGAGGGGGGTGAGGGTTATGAGAAGATGCGTTTTGTTTTCCAAAGCAGTGAGGGTTGGTGGTCAGCTGCTGAGAGGCAGTAAAGGAGGGGGGTGGGGGTGGGGGGCACTCTGGAGCCTGTTTTAGGGTCTGAGTGGAGGCAGAGCGGAGACCAAGAGTGAGTGAGTGTTGATGTGGGAGAATATAAATGAGCTTCTTCCCACGGGACGGTGAGCTGCGCCAATTATTTCTTCTTGGGAAAACACTTGCGGAAAGACAGAGAGAGGGAAGACAAGGCCGGAAGAGATGAAAGAGTATCAAAATTCGCCTTTTTGTTCTCGCTGATTCCTCACAGACTGGCGTTGTGTTGCAGCAGATTGTCTGCAAAACAGAAGCAGAGGGTGCTAGAGCACAGAGGGTGTGCATATGTGTGTGGGTAGGCTGGGTGTGTGAAGGTGTACCTGTCTGTGTGTGTGTGAGGGAGGGTGTGTCAGAGTGTGTGAAGGTGTTTCAGGTTGCGTTGGAGTGTATGAGTGCGGTTCACAGTGTGTGAGGGTGTGTGAGTGTGTTTGAGGATGTGTCCGGGTGTGTTGGAGTGTATGAGGGAGTGCATGTGAGTGTGTGTGAAGGTGTTTGAGGATGTCTCAGTGCGTGAAGGTGTGTAAGAGTGTGTCAGAGTGTATGAGGAGGTGTATGAAGGTGTTTGAGAGTGTATCACAGCATATTAGGATGTGGAAGAGTGTGTCACAGTATACAAGGGTGTGTGAGTGTGTATGAAGGTGTGTGATGGTGTTTGAGAGTGCATCGCAGTGTATGAGGGTGTAGGAGAGAGTGTCGAAGTGTATAAGCCTGTGCCTGTGTGTGTAGTGTGTGTTGGAGTGTATGAGTGTGTGTGAGTGTGAATGAGGACTTGGGGTGTGTCAGAGTGTGTGACGGTATGTAACAACAACAACAATAATAACAATAAAAATAATAATAGTTAGAAGCAATCGGAAACAAGCAATCATTGTGTGTATTCACCTGGAAGTAGTTTCTTAATGTTCCCAGGTGTTTTTATGGAAATTTTCTGGAGGAAAATGTGGAGTTGGAGTAATGGGATTTAGCCATTGCTTCCTGTTTCCTCCTGGAGGCTGTTTCCTGTTTGAAGCGTCTTCTTCCCTCTTGCTCAGCCGCTGTCACCTGGAAATAATGCATCAGAGAGAAAACAGTGAATCAACCTTAATGATAATGTGATTTCCTCCAAGTCAGAGTTTTATTGAAGCCAATGTAAATGTGATTTATGTGCTGCAGCGCACTGAATATGATCCCACATCATTTATCTTCAAGTGGGACTATTTTCCATCCATTAATTCTGCCAGAATGAGAAAACAGTGGAGGAGCGAGGGATTGGATATGAGCGTCAGGAAGCGGCCGAGGCGGTGGGGTTTTATGGGAAATCACATTGAGCCAAAATGGTTCAATTAGCCTGTCAGGTAAAGTGTTAACTCTGAATAAATTTTTCTTTATGTGCATAGATTATTGGGCTTAATGTCTCTCACGATGCGATGCAACAGGGAGGAGAAGTTGCAGCAGGTGCTCACCAGGATCATTAAGGTTTAGATTCAGAATCCTCTTATTATCCAGCCATCAGAGTCCAGGTGAGAGGGAGAGGAATCGTAATAGCAGTCGGGTCAGTGTGTTGCAGAGTTTAGCTATTAAACTATATAATCCTTCAGACCTTCAACCTCCAGAGAAAACGTGTTTTGTGAAGCAAGTCGCTGTCGAACAGCAGTAAACTCAAAAAATGAGCCAAATGACAAAAACATATCTCACTCTCCGCTATGAGAGTGCTTGGGGGACTCCTGGTGTTTGTAAAAATCACAGAAATAATGGGGGATCCAGCTGAAAATGAGGCATTGATTTCTAAACCTTAAAGAAATACTGTTCTGACTTTAGGAAACGTCAATGCGGCTCCAGGCAGTTGATGGAGTTTCTGACACTCTGCTTGAGTACGCCACCAAAAATTGATCAAAACTGTTTAACAGTGGCAGCCTCCCTTACAGGCCACACATCGTTTGGCGATAATATCCCAACTGCTATCTCATATAAGATACTCCATTCTTGAGTTTTGTTTGACATTTCTTTCATACATGGTTCTAACTGTGTTTCAAAGTTATACACTATACGCTAGCAAGAGCTAGTGACGTCATGGCCCCGCCTCTCTAACCAGTAACCCTAGCAACCACAGCTTGCTAGCTAGGCCCGGTATCCCTAGCAACCACAGCGAGCTAGCTAGGCCCGGTATCCCTAGCAACCACACAGAACACACTACTTTTACAGTTCTAGTGCATTACTATGGCAGCCTGGCATATGTAGAACAGTGTTTTGAGACATTTTCATTTACTTTTATATTGTTTTACAAGCTCTCAGGGTTTGGGCCTGTGATGTTTGTCTGCATTGGGCCTGTTTTGGAGCACCATGGGATCGTTTTCCTGATAGGAGGCTGTGGTGGAAGGACCACTGATACATATCTGTGTGTTGAAATCAGATTAATATGTCACCGACACCTCTTAGAAAGACTGTCCTGAGTTTGACTCCCAATCAGACTGAGGGCCTTTCTCTTCCAGTCTTTCCTTGTCTGCGTAGATTTTCTCTGGATACTCCCACAGTACAAAAATGTTAATTTCGGTCGATTTGAGACGATTTGAGATGTGAGTATGAAAATGAATGGTGCGTGTGATTGGCGTGTGACTGGCGTGTGACGTCCACATTGTATCCCCTGCCATCGCCCTGTGCAAGTTGCAGTATGCTTTCATACTTTTGGGAGGGTAAGACAATGGATGGACGGATGGATGTTAAAAAAAGTCAGTTTGGCCTCAGGTCTTTTTAGTCTCTTACTACTTTGTCTGCAGATGTTCTATCAGGCCTCCTGGGACCATGTACAGCATGAGGAACAAGGAGGCTGACGCACGTTTCCTCTCTCCTTTGCATGTGTGCGCCGCCCTGCCCTCCAAGGGCAGCTTCCTGTTTCCGTGCCCGTCCTTGCCCACACACTCTCTCTCTCTCTCTCTCCCTCTCTCTCTCTGCACATTGGAAATTATTACATCACATTTCTAATTTATTGTCTGGGCTTTTAAAAGTTTGAGAAGCTTTCCATACTCACAAGTGGTACACAGTGTTAGCAAACACACATACACACACACACAGTGAACACATGGTGAACACACTAAAACTTCACCATGCATTATTACTAATTTATCAACGTAGGAGCTGCAGCTTTTAAAAGTTTGAAAAGCTTCTTTTTTGAAGGTATTGTGTGTTTCGTGAGCGGCAGCAGCAGCCTCGGGCTCCACTTTGTAAAATAAGCTGCTCCCTCCGCGACCTTAACCTGCAATATTTACCCAGAATGCATCGAGTTTGCCACTATAATAAAAGTAATCTCAATCCAAATGTCAGAGGCGGCGGGCGGAGAGCGGAGGGTTTTTAAACGGAGGAAATGTTTGTCGGAGCCCGAGGCGAGTGTTGTGTGGTGTTGAGGGGAGCAGTGAGGGGGACGCGTGTCAGGTTTAATGAAATGATGCTTTCTCATTATCTCGTCGTTTGAAGGAAACAGGAGGCGGCTTCTCCAGGTAACAACACTTCAAAGTAGCAATGAGGTCCAGAGTGTGGTTTTTAAACTGGCCAGCGCACCTGAACTCAATCTCAGCGCGGGTGAAAAAGGCCATCGCGCCTCCGACTTTCTGACCACGCATCTTTGTGAGTTCCTTCCATTTCTCGGCTGTATTTTCCTGAAAGCAGCAGAGTGCACATGTGAACCCCAGCGTACGATGACATCATGCACAAACTGGGTAATAGGTGTTTGTAACCAGTGTTTCTCATCCCATCAAGACTCTGGGATGTATGGAGTACTATCGTGGATGACGGTAGATCAAAGACTGGCTTTTAGTCTGGTGGAGACGTTTCTCTCTCATTTATCATGTGGGAAAATCTAATAATGTGTTGTCACAGCTACAATATACAAATGGTAGAAGTGGCTATGTTACTGGATGTGCCTTTAGACCTGATGCGCTGAAGAGAAATGTATTGTAATAGAGCAGTGACATGCTGGAATCAGCTCCTATCACAAGATTGAAAATAAATGGAGATTGAAAGAGAAACTAAAAGTGGTCATTATTTTGTAATGAAGTCAAGCTGGCACACTGAATTCTTGATTTTAACTGTAAAATTATGAAATCCTAAGGCAGTGTTTTGACTGAGTTGAACTTGTTTTATATTTGTAATATTGGTTTGTATTTTGTATTTTAATGGCTCACTTCTGAAATTGTCTGTATCGTGCTTTTATTATGTGTGTGCCCCAAGGAAGAATAGTCTTCACTAAGGTGAGGCCAGCCATTAATTGTGGCTTTGGATGTTAGGAAGACAAACAGACAAAGAGTAGGTTGACATTATGGACCCTGCCCTATCAAGAGTTGATATAATGAATAATGTAAGATTCCAGAAATCCATCCATCCATCATCTTACCCTTTTTGAACCTCTTGTATCATGGGGTTCTGCAGGCGCCTAAGGCAGGAAATACACTCTATACAGGTCACCACACACCATTCACTCTCACATTTATACCAAAGGGCAATCTGAGGTCTCCAGTTGACCTCAGTGCAGTCCAAGACTGGAGTGAAAATTTCGTTTTCATCCAAGAGATGAATAAGAATCTAATTGATCCTGTGTCTGGTCAGTCGTCAATCGTCACCGTCTCGCTAAACCTTTTTGTGGGAAAACAGCTGAAAACCTATAGAACCTGATGTCAATAAAAACAATAATATTATTGATAATAGTACTTCATAAGAGATGATTATTGTTGTTTTTTGTTGTTTTTGTTGGTTGTTGTTGTTGTTTTGTTATCGGTTGCCGCGGTAACACCTCGTCGCAATCTGTCTGCCGGCCCACGCGCGCATTTGTCGGCCGGCTTGTGTCGATTAATTAATTAAAGGGTGTTAATAATGGAACGTCTGAAGAGACCAAACGGGCTGAAACTGTTATCGTGCCGTCGCGTTACGTGGGGCCGGGCTGCGTTTCTCCACCGATGCTCGACGGCTCGTCTGGGAGGGAAGTGAATGAGAGCTTCATAAAGAAACGGCGCTTCCCTGAGATTGGAAACATTTACGGCTTTGAAAAGTGACTAATTAAAAACAAGTCTGTCAGGCTTCAATATTTAACCTGGATAAATATTTCAGAGGGAAGAGATTCATTACATCCGCAGCGATGTTTGTACTCGAGCTGCGGATCTCGGCTTGCGAGGTTTCAGTCTGTGGAGGCTAATCCTCATTCTCTATTTCCTTTTTGTCAATGGCTTTTATACCATCAAGAGACAAAACACACAGACACAAAAAAAGATTCCCTATCCAAAGCTAGCAAACTTCATGTATTTCAAGTCAATAAATAGATATTAGGCGATCATCCAAACTTCATTTCCACTACAAAAGACCAGATTTTATGAGTCTAAAACACATGTGTAGGGACATTGATGCCGATCTGCGTCAGATTGTACAGGAAATCGCATGGCGGGGTTTCAGTGGTAACATTAAATGCTCAGACGTGCAGCTGTTGGGCACGCACACGCACACACACACGCGCAGACACACAGCCAGGTAATCCCTGGGCTCAGCTCTGAGCTCTCGGTCTAATCGTGGTCGAAGCCTCGCTGTGTGTCCACACCTCCACGGCTGGTTGAATCCTATTGGCTCAGGCAGCCAGAGCAAATAACCGTTTAACACACTCACACTGCCACCTCGAGAGTGTGTGTGCGTGTGTGTGTGTGCGTGTGTGTGTGTGCCTCTGCAATGTGACCAAACAATTGTCTCTTTATATTTACTGGGAGGACGTGTTGACGTTAAAGGGCCAGTCGACGGCGGCCATGCTGCTTTTCATTTGACCCGCTCTTTATTCCTCGACCCCCACTGATGCTGCCTCCTCGGCCTCAGCCTCAGCCTCAGCCTCAGCCTCAGCCTCAGCTGTCGCCTCGGCCTCTCCTCCTCCTCCGAAACTGCGGGTGATGTGACGGAGTTTTAACCAGCGATGCTAAAAGCATCCCCCCCCCCCCGACGATGTGACACTGGCTGCTGATACAGCGTCTTCCTCGCAGCGCTGACAGGAAGCTGACACGGCCGCACACTCGGCCGGCGTGCGATGACATTTCTGAGGGCAGAGGGCAGCGGCGAGGGTCAGAGGAAGAGGAGGCCTCGAGGAAGGTGAGCGGGAAGAAATGAAATGTCAGGCCGAGCGCTGGGACTACACAGGAGACGAGGAGGAGGAGGAGGAGGAGGAGGAGGAGGAGGAGGCAGAACATCCTGAGGGATACAGAAGAATGTGTTGGCAGAGAACTCTGGGAAATTTCCTTCATCAGACATTTTAAGAAATGTTTTCTTTCAGGTTTTCAAGCCTTGAGCCACAGATGAGATGAAGAATCATCCTCGTCTTCCTGCTTCAGGGATGAAGAATCATGTGGTAGCAGATCAGTGAGACCAGGAAATCGGGGCCCTGGCACGGCAAAGACTCATTTCATGTACCAAAAAAAAAACTGCCCCTATTTTTAAGCTTCTAGCACCATTTCTTATTTTTCATGAAAAAAAAGTCTTATCATGTGATCAGACAGAAGTGTCCTTCACTAAGATGACCTTTTTCTAGACACCCACATTAAGGCCAGTGCTTGAAATGGGTCTGTGTAGCTCTTTACTTTTAAGGAATTACAATTTCACCTCGTAGGTTTTCTTAAGAATTTACAAGCATACAGCAAGTTGCCGTTTTCTTTGACAATATGTGCATTTGTTTGATGATGATGCTCCTGCTGTTTGAAGCAATGGTGACTAACTCTGTTTGATCTTCACGTAAGTAGCAAGTAGCAGGTAGCAGGTGTAAACATGTAGCTTGTTTTTTAATGCCTTAAAGGGAGTTTCCAATAGGTTTTCAAAGTGATGCTTCAATGGAGGTACCTCCTCACAGCATGTATCTGTACCTAGATTTGTATAACTATGCTCACAGGCTCTTGTTGGTTTTCCTCCAGAGAAAAAAGCCTGTCTTTATTATTCGCCTCTATTTTCACTCAATTATCTGTTTTCCAGATGCTCTTTAGGAGAACAGATAATCCAAGAGGTGGACATTAACAGTAGGAATGCTGAGTAGTAGTATTGACACAAGTTTCTATTGTTCATCAGGCTTATCAGGCACCGCTTGTTGTAAAACCCTCGGAAAATTTTAAGTTTGAGCCGACATGAAAAATTCATCCTCCTTCACCATCTCTCGAGGTCAGTTAGGCAGCAGTGAACTATACATTTGTGATGTTTTCCATAGCATTGAACCAATCATTTATGCATCATCTTGCCACAGTGCTCCTTTTCGGTTATACAAATATGCAAAAGCTGTATTCTTTCCTCTTATGGGGTGTAACAAACCCTCCTCGATCCATACAGTGATCCATACCTTGTGAGGCTGCCTGTCCCCTTCCACACTTCCTTTGACAATGGTAGATGTATAGTCCACAGTAATTTTCAGGTTTCAGTGTAGTTATGTCCTATGTTTGTGTCTCAGCATATGCTAATAAGCTTATATGCTAGTATTTGGTGTGAGTATTTTGTGTTTCACAGTGATTGTGTTGGAAACATGCACTGGCTCCAATGCCTGGGCTTCTTCAAACACAACAGGCTGCACTCAAGTCCCTCTTCATCCATTCAGTATCGCAGAAATGATTTGTTGGACGGACCGATTTTCCACGAACCACCCGCTACACTGTGAGAAAATGATTAATTTCCCGTAATCGCAAAGTAGTTAAAATGCCGAATGCCCTTCGGACCATGTGGACGAAATGAAAAGGTAAAAATATCACAAAAGGAAGATCAATCGTGGAGTTATTTCCGATAATGCACTGGACAGCCTCTAATCGTTGACAATTCCGCGAGTAATTGAAGGCACTTTTCTCTGCCGCTTGACCCGATCGCAGATTCAAACCTGCGGCGAGGCGAGAGGAGGAAGAGGGAGTCCGTGCGAAATGACACGGTCCTCAAAACCCCCCGGCGCCGTCTGTCAGGCAGCAGAACGCTCCGTACAGCAGTCAGCGCTTGTTCGTGTCACGGCGGCGGCTCGCAGCAACACGCCGGGCCGGCGCGGACGGGCCGAGGGCTGACTGCGCCGCAAATACCAGCTGCCAATCGTCCGCGCCGTGACCTTTTCTGTGATTCTTCTGCCTCTGAGGGGAGAGACTCAGCGAGCTGCTGGCAGGTGCTGAAACAACGCGGGCCACTCCTCGCTCCTCTCCTCTCCGAGTCAAGTGCAGTAAAGTGCAGGAGGACCGAGGAGGGCTGTGAATACCGAGCACCGAAACCCTCCGAGAAGTCGAGTCCGACTCCATCGACCCTGCATCTCCCGCGTAGACAGTGACTGAATCGCTTTCTTGTTTCACTTTTAAATCTCTTTCCTCTGACTGGCCAGACCGGGGAGTGTGCAAGAATAAAATTGCTGATATTTTTATCTGACTCCACTTCACTCCCTGCTGCACTCTCACAGCAATTAGCTTAATGAGCAGCAGTGAGGGACTGCAGACTTTTTCTTTGGTCCTGAGTTACACAAGACTGAAAGTAATGTCTGCAGACAAAATAAAAAAAAAGTAACCATAAGTCAAGGCCGCAACAGAAATGCTGAGACACAGCGTCTTTAATTGTTGAGCGGAAAATGCAGGGAATCGTATCTGCAAGATGTAGATGCGATAAGTGTGGTATTTATATGTGTATTGAAACAACTTAAGTTTCCTGGTTTGCAGCTGAAACATGACAAAACCCATAGAGCCAGTCATGAGAGGATATTTAGATAAGAAAAGAAGCATATTAAAGAAACTAAAATCTCAGAGTGAGGGGAAAAATAGCAAGAAACAGGAGAAAAAGAGGGACGTGTGACAGATCTAAGGCTTTTGGACACAACTCCTTCAACTGGGCTGTTAATAATGCCATCATTGTTGTATTCTTACAACAAGCCAAATCAGTGCTTCAATACAAATTTATTTATAAAGTATGTCTCATATGTAACTTTCATTTACTCCAAATCACGACTGGATACTTTATCCTCCATTGTTAGCTTTTATAAAATAAATAATGTTCCACCCATTATCTTACCCACACAATCAAAAAACATTCAGGTTTAGGTCAATTAGAGACTCTAAATTGCCTCCAGGTGTGTGTGTGCTCCATTAGACAGTGAATAGATTAATGACGGACTTATCATTTCACGCTATTTCTATTTTTTTCTGATTAAATAGACAACTGAACAACCTTTCACTTGATCACGGCTGCATGGTGGGTAACAGGACAGATCAATCAATGCTTTGCTCAAATTGGGTCCTGCTTCACCTGGTTCTCAAAGCTTTGTGTATACACTATGGAACCACTGTGCTTTCTTTTTTTTTTTGGTTTTATAGCTTTTTTTACCTCTTTATTTGTCGTATCATCAAAGCCATTCTGTCATGAAGGTTGGTCTCCACAGCTCCTCTCAGTGCTGTTCCAACATTGTCCCTGGGCTTTGAATGAACTCTCAGGTGTTCTTGGGTCACTGGAAGACAAGACAAGACATGAAAAAAACCCCCCGTCTTGTACAAAAATAGAGAGTACTTTGCTGTTTATTCACATAGAGTTGCTATACTGTCGTTTGTTGCCAACCAGGACAAGTCAGAGTCACTGTGCGGCCACTTTTGACCAGATATAGGTGCCTTTGAAATAATAAAGTATTTCTTATTTTAACCTCTCTCGATAGAAGTGTTTAGGCTGCACTTTCTTGTGTACATAAATAATTAAATAAAACATTTTTCTATGGGTTTTGTAGCCTATGTTTGGTCAAATTTATACAGGTGATGGTTGAGGATTGTTATGGTTGATGTACGCTTCATCTGTTCAGGCACAGGTGTGAATGTTCTGGTCTCTTAGAGCAACGTCTGATAGATGAAGAAAAATTCACATTTTTATTGTATTTTTTTCTTTTTTTTTATCACAGCAATGTGATGGATACAGAGACAAATGCTCCCCTCTTTCTTTCCATCAGAGGCCCTGAAGCACTTCCTTCATGAGCTGTGAGCAGGAAGCCCAGGTGGCGTCCGTCTCCAGCCTCTCACCGTGCATGGTTCCCGTCCTCCTCCTGTTGTTGGAGAAATAAAACGAAGTGTGACTAACGAACTAAACTTCTCACCTGCGCCGACGGGCCTCCTGAGCGCCACGCGCCATCCATCCAGAGCCAGCCGTCAGCGGGACAAACAAGATGGGAGCGATGCTTCAGCTGCTGCGTGACAGGCATGACCGGCGACGGACGAGTGGACGCTCCAAGGATCCACATCCTCATTTGTTACCTTTCGCCTTGTTTTTTACGTTTCTCCAGCCATGAACGGAGCGTAATTTGTTAGAAAACATCAGAAAAGTTGAGGAGAGGAGAGTGAGAGTGAGTGAGAAGCTCCACAGGGAATTTCTCCTCTACCTCTCACTTCCCACTTTTAGCTGTCAATCAAATCCGAGCCAGGGGTGAGGTGGGCAAGGATATCTTTGGTTTGGATCCAGCACAAAGAACAGCGGCTCTCCATACACATCACGCTCTCGTGGGGATAAAGAATAATATGATAAAAACAAAAACAAAAAAAACAAAACAAAATGCAAAGCGAGTGGCTTCTGATGCCCCGACGGCCCTGTGAAGAGGTGAACACTGAATCAACATTCACAAGACACAGGAAGTCTGATTTTAGAGGCGTCTGACTCGCCTCCAGGTGTTTACATCCTGGATCACAGGCAGCTACAGAGCTGCTTCCTTACCCGCACGTCTGTCTTTACCTGCACACTTTGTTTGTGACTCACTGTCAGAGCCGAGTTGCTCTGGATGTTTAAATATTTCTTTTTGTTGTTGTTGTTGTGTAGCAGACAACGAAAAGCAATAACAAACCATCATATGCTGAATTGTCCCAAACATTATTAAAAGGCTCTGTAAAGATTTAATGTATGACATAGTAAGAATTCCTGCTTAAAGCTGCCACAAGCGACTGCTAGCTCTTGTTCTAATTGCCGTCTAGTGCTGCTAACTACTGTCAGCTGCTGTTCACTACTGTTAGCTGTTGCTAACTACTGTCAGTGGCTATTACGTGCGTTTAGATACTACTATTAGCTGCTATTAACTACTGTGAACCACAGCTAAGTACTGCTAGCTGCTGTTAGCTCTTGTTAACAGTTGCTTGCTGCTGTTATCTGCTAACAGCTAGCAACTTTTAGCTGCTGTTAACTACTGTCAGCTGCTGTTAACTGCTGTTCGCTGCTATTAACTACTGTTAACCACCGCTAACCATGGCTAGCTGCTGTTAGCTGTTGTTAACAGTTGCTAGCTGCAGTTATCTGCCTCTACTGTTAGCCACTGTTAGCTGCTGTTAACTACTGTCAGTTGCTGTTAACTACTGTTAGCTGCTATTAACTACTGTGACCCACTGCTAACTATTGCTAGCTACTGTTAGCTGTTGTTAACTTCTGTTAGCTGGCTAACCACCAGAGTGGCCACAACTAGGCAAAAAAACTAAAACTATTACTCGAGTAAAATAATTTACATGAATCTAAATAAAAGATGAATCCTGATAGTATTAAAAACATTCAGAGAAGGAATTTTTTGAAAAATAAAGTGAAAGTTTTTCTTGCTTCATAAATGTGATATGTTTCACATTTCTCTAGTTCCCTACGACAGTTGATGTTGCTCAGGTGAGGACAAGAGCAGGCTTTTAAAGATGTTATTGAACATTATTGAAGGTGAAAGTCATTCAATATTTAGTCTTTTGTAATATTTTAAATGTAGATGTAGTTGGTACAGTATTAGTCATTATGATCATTATGACATGAATGATAGTTTGCTTATTCTTTCCTTGCGATAATGGACAACAAAAGCCGTGGCACTAAGAAAACATTATAAAAAGACATTGAATAACAATCAGAAATTGCTCAATGTCTTTTTTTTAAAGTAGAGACTCCATGTGAAGTCACACAGACAAACTATGGAGTCTGTACTTTGGACTGTTGTCTGCGTCTGCTCTGATTTTTATCGGACCCTCACCCCATCACAGTCAACTTTAATTACTCGGCGTAAAATCATCAGTTTGTTCCACTGTTCGCAACTGAAGTCTCAGAATGGATTGGGCATGTTTGAAGCTGCAGTTTTATTTTTGCACAAGGCCAGGACACGCACGCTGACACACGCACACACACACACCCAGGTAAAGTAGAAAACTCCTGGCTGCCATTGTTCCACCTTCAGCTTGTCACAGTCTCATCACGGCTCATTGTGTGGAAGACAAAACCATCGAGCCCATTGATCTGTAAATCAGATTTCTGTACAGCACGCTGCAAACACAGGTCCATTGTTTGTTGGAACAATATGGCAGTGAATGATGAGCTGTGTTACTGATAGCAGCAGCACTGATAAACAACAGTCTGCATAACAATGGCCTCGCAGTCACAGCGGATTGAATGAAAATAAAAAAATCAGTCACACAGCAGAAACATTGCAAAGTTTCTGAGGAGAAATTAGCAGTCAGAGTGCAACATTATAATTAACTAAATACTCCGAGGCCATAAAAATTCATTCTGAACCTCTGCAAAAAAAAATAAAAAATAATTGCAGTATTATTTTCAGCCCTAATTAAGTGGCTAAGGCTTCTTACAAGGGTAAAAAATTAATCCCTTTTCTAAATCCTATATAATTTAATGTGAGAGAAATCAAATAAATAAGAGGCTTCGGCTCCACTGTGAGAGGGTTTGATATGGGTGATTAGGTGAGCGTGGCGTGAAGAAGCCCATTAGGATTGTATGGTGTCATCACAGCAGCTCCGGGCGGCGGCCCTAATCCACACTTCAACCCGCTTCTGCCGCCGCCGCCGCCGCCATCGCCATTTTCCCTCCGAATGCAGCAGCTGCAGTAGCACCAGCAGCGGAGCAAAGACGAGCAGCCATTGATTGATTTTTATCCCGTTAAGGAGATGGGAGGCCGATAAATGCCGAGGTAATGAGGGGCAATTACCAGCCATGATAAGCTTTATTACGGAGTGAAAGTGTCCTCGTGTCGGCGCGAGCGTGCAGAAGCTGAGAGTTTCCAGGATAATGAGTGATCACAGTGTGGGCACTGTACAGGTTAGATTTCAGGAAAACTCACCGGAAATTCAGGCTTTTTCGGGGACCGAGCCGAGTCTGAAGCTGAAACTAGACCCGGGTGAATACATTGTTGGAGAGGTGGCTCGTTGAAGGAGGTGGCCAGTGATTAAAAGCTGTTTCGAGGCGAACCTCGTCCTTCGAGGTCAAGTTGGCGACTAAGAATGTGTCCTTAACGAACGCCGAGGAGACACACTTTTGTACTGATGTACAGCATGTGGTCTAAGTGAGTCTGTGCTACTCAGAGCTTCTCTTTGCCACAGTTGTGAAACAATAAGATGACTCACGGTGATTGAATTGCTTCCACGGTCTGCCTGCCTCACCTCTGCTGCCTCGAAGGCTAAAGACACAGACAGACATTTAACCCTTTGAACTGACTATTTTCCCGCATTTGCATGTAATGCGTCAACCGAGGATGGACCCACAGATCGGACCTCAGGCAAGAACAAGGCGGAAGGTGTCCGCATCGGCGTAGGGTAGATAATAGACAAGAGGCTGAAGTGGAAATGACAAGAAAAAACAAAACGAAATAACAACTGGAAGTGAATATGAAACTTGCTGTCACAAAACTCTCAATTCAAGGTAAAGACGTTCTGGCCCAGAGGGAGGAAGTGACGGGGTAAATACGCCAGGACAGGGAAGACGCAAAGAGACACAGGTGCAACATATTAAGGGGGGGACTCTAAACTTGACAGGAAGTGTAAATGAAAGGAGACAAGAGGTGAGTGGCCGGAATAAAACGGGAAACACAAACAATACCGCAAGTAATGAATCATGAGCGGAGTGACTCAGTGACTCAGTGGGCAGCTCTGTCACATCACAGAAAGGGTCCCTGGCTGGGATCGAGGGACCTTCTGTACAGACTTTGCATGTTCTCCCGGGGTTCCTGGTCCTCTCCTCCAATTGGAGAAGCTAGGATTGGAAGGTGTGCATGTGTGAACTGTGATGGATTGGAGTATCCAAAGTCTATTTTAATGCCTTGAATAGACAGTAGACAACAGTAGACCCTTGAGACACCATTAAGGTATGACGCAGGTTTATACAATGATGATCATTATCATCATCCTGTTTGCCTGAGGAGCTCCAAGATCTTCCACTACAGAGATGTAACTATTTTTTACCTGAATAGACAGAACCATTGTCAAAGAAGATGCAAAAACAAGATTTCGAGCAGCGAATCATTTTCAGTGGTAAATTGTCAAAAAAACCCCTTCCAGGTTGATGTTTGGAAAGTTCTTGACCCCGAGCCTCAGAGCCAATGATCTGGGCGTCCGTCTCCTCCCCTTTTTCCTACCACTGACTCGTTGTTTGCAAGACGTCTCTGGTGAAACTCAGTCGACCGTCTGTAGTCGAACAGAGAGACAGGCGGTTTGACGGCAGCGAAGCCACTGGGATGTACATCCTGTTATTACTGTTCTTATCTGATTCCCTCAGGAGATGAAGCCAGCGAGTGATTTATGAAACGGAAATCTTGAAAAGGATTCTCAACATGAGCTCATGAAAACGGTGCAAGAAACCTCAAAAGCACTTTTGATCAGACGGTTAAAAGTTTGATCAGAAGTCTGTGTCGTCTGACGAGCTGGGAAAGATGGAATAACAGAACGTTTTGATCCGGCAAATGAAGTAAAGGTGGGTAATAAATAAAGACAGGGTTTCTTCATACAGTATAAAGGAAGAATCAAATTGTGTCATTCCGACTCTGAAGTTTAGGATGTTTTTTTAATCCCTTCGCTCTGGTTCCAGGTGTTACCCTGAAATGTGAATAAATGAATAAATCAGCTTCCTCTTTGAGGGGGGAACACATCTCTGACTACAAGAGGAGTGAAAATGGCAGCTTTAATTGGCACATCCGACTGTTTTTGTTCTGGACTGGCAGTCGAGCCCGATGAAGTGGAAACTGTCAGACATGATGATCAGATGATGGGGGATCGGAGGCTCGGCCCATTACTGCCGCTGTTCAGAGACAAAATGCTACGACCAGGTGAACCAAAAAACAAAAAAAACCCACCAAAGCTCCACGTTCAATCACTCCAACTGTTACTGAGTTCATGATTTTCTCTCTGGATTTGTGAAACTCCTCAAGCAGTGTTGGCAGATTGGTAAATTTTGCACCCAGTCGTGAAAAAATATGGATTGGGCCACTATATGAAATTATGGCTGTTTTTGGTTGCTTTTTTACATTTATTCATATTTAATATTGTGGAAAACAACACTCTGTGCTACTCTAATATCTAACGTAGTCCACAGAGTCAGCCTAAGGCATAAGCAAACTAAACGGCTCTACTGTATGTCACTGTTTGATAAGGGGCCTTCAGGAACCATTGGAAACTAAAGAATCTAATGATTAAAGGAGTCTGTGGAAGGTTTTATTGGATTGGATTGGATTGGATTGGGCAGATTTTAAGTTGTGATTGGGCTGGGAACTCTCAATCTGATCTGGCAACACAGTCCTCAAGGTCTGGCTGCTGTTTAGTCCATCTCTTTAGTCTTTGGTGAATTGGCCCCTCAGCTGTTGTTGCATTAATTGGACATGTAAAAATATCCCTGTGAATTTTTTGTTTCCAACCTGAAATCCTATGTATCTACTCGCACTAGTTAGCATACCGTTAGCATAGCCGACTCACAATGTAGTGACTTGAAAACAGGCACATTTTCTCTAAAACTTTACTATCACATGATACTAACACACATGCTGTTATATGAACTCTGGTGTAAAAACGCTACAAGGAGAAGACAACAATAGAGAAGAAGACAAACACTCAGGCACTGATCTCTTATCTATCTCTATGATGAAGGAAATTCAACGTGATTTTGAGGGGACAAAGTGGAAAGCGAGGATTCTTCTGAAGATCTAAAGATCTGCTGTGTCTTCTCAACTTTTTGCCTCAGGTAATGAAACAAAACAAGACAACAAAAACTCCAATCCACTCTAATCTAATTCATGAGCTGTTTGGATAGCTAAGTATGTACGGTATGCTGATGTTCAAGGGCAAAGCTTCGCCTTTGTTTTCATGTTTTCCACACTTTCTTTTTTCTTTTGATTTCTTCTTTTTGCTTTTGCATTTGCTTTTGCATTTTTTTTTCCAGCTCCAGTTGTAACAAGTTAGGCTAGTCGCCTCAGTTAGCTTGATGTAGCAAACAAAACCTTTGCACTAAATTGGCTATTAGTTGAGTTGATATTGATCTTCCTGTCTTTCAATACCTTTTCTTTAATTTTGTTCAATTAAAGTGAAAAGTATTATATCAGGTGAAGACAACATTTTATCGATTCATCTGTGTGGGGATGCATCACACATGGTCAGTTCATCCTCTTCTCATATCCAACAATAAACAGTCTGAGCTCAGGTTTGGACGAGTGTCCGTTTGTATTATTTGTTTCCTCTCTTGCGACTTCTTTGTTCAAACTTGTTTGTGTGGTTAAAAACACTTGTGTGCGCCTGGGGCAATTAAAAAAAAAAAAATTTGGTGCAAAATTGAACTTTATAGATAAAGTTGAAACTGAACTTGTGGACCTCATCGCTGCAAAAACTGTTTTTTTTTCAGTTGTTGTAGCTTGAAGGAGGAAAACACGGCTTCTGTTTTCTCTCTCATGTACTTTGGAAAGGGAACAGGGAAAATGATCTGGTGTCAGAAAACTGATTCAACCGCAATACGAAAACAACGAAGCCTTTCACTCCATGAGGATGGAGAAAGCTGAGAGATGCAGGTGTGTGTGTGTGTGTGTGTGTGTGTTCATTATGTTTTTGTATTTTTTTTTTTGTTTTGTTTTTGTGAGCCGTTGCTTTATACGTTTTCATCCGCCGCTGATCCTGACTCAAGGTGATAAACATGAAAATAAAAACCTGGCTTTTTATGCTTTCATTTCCTGTTTAGAAGCAGCAGCGCGGCGTCTTTTCTGTGAACACACACACACACACTCGTCTGAAAACCAAGGGCAACTCGCACAATAATCCTGACGCTCCAAGTGCGTCTCACATCCCCATAATGGTTAGAAAGCATTTATTATCCACAGCTAGAATTTTAATAACCCTCCGATGGGAGGAGTCTGGGATAAAGAGGTGATTCAGTGACGGGGAGATCTTTTCAAGGTTTTTCTCATTTCAAACTGGCGCCTCGATCTGCACTCTGTAATTATATTTAATTAAAAGCAGCAGGCGATGAAAAAGTTGCTTCTGACGCCGTGAAAAGCAAACAACGCTCTGGGTGTGTGGACGGGAAACGCACACAACGTAGACACGCAGATGTTACCAACACACGCCCTCATACCTGCCTTACCCGTCACTTCCTCCGATGATGTCTAAAATCTATTCGGAGTCAGCGTCTCACAGACTTTTCAGCAGCACCAGAGCGACTCTTTTACAAACTAGACACAAACCAAACATGAGCCCTAAACCTCTAAAGCACCATTTGGAGCACATATAAGGGATGGGGCTTAACAAAGGCAACATGGACAACATTAACTGTCACACCTAGAGGCTGAGGGAGATGGGGCATCCCTGATGCTAATGCTAACGCTAATTCGCTAACACATCTGTTGTCACTGAGCAGCAGAGGTGAAGTCTACCTGATATCGGTTTGGTGTGGCTGGGCCTTTAGATTCCCCATTTGACCTAAACATGTATGTTTTTGGACTTTTGGTTAAAAGTCCACCAAAAAACTTTGGTTTTCACCAAAAACCTACACAGACAAAGGACCATCTTGCCAATCAAGACGGTCCTAACCTATCAAGCTGCCCAGTCACAACTGTTGCTCAGTTTCGTTTTGAAATTCCAGTTTGACTTTCTCAGTTGATCCAGACAATGGGAAAATCACTAACCAACCACTCATTAACAAGGAGTGCCCCCTGGGGCATTCATTCCTTCTGTGTGTGTGTGTGTGTGTGTGTGTGTACATATAGACAATTTTTACTTCATTTTTGTTGGTTCCTGCGAAGCTTGAATGTACAGCAGTGAATCAAAAGCAAATCTTTATCATATCTGTGAATTGTTTTTGCCACAAACTGTAAAAGCTGAAAGTTAACATCCTCCCGGAGAAGTGATTCGATATGTTTTTTTAGTTTTTTGTTTTTGTTTTCGCTGTGGGTTGAAGACAGCCACATTTGTGAGTCAGACACACCTCACTCGCCTGGTTTTGGTTTCTCTGGAAGATACTGAAGCTGTGTGGATCTGATCCCCCGCAGGCATCAAAGCAACCGTGATGGCTCGACACCGGTGTTGTTGATCAGCTGTGAACAAAGTGAGAAAACCGTTTCAGTTGACACGAAGATCTCTTTGCCCAACATCCTCCACTGCAGCTTCTCTCCTAATTACATATACTCCTCACTTCCTGGCAGTTAAAATGAAGTTGAATTGGAAAAATTGTTCATCACCATCATCCACCCTGACTGCCTCCACCTATGGAGCCAGTTACTCTTTTATGTGAGCGTCTGATTCTGACGGTGACGGCTTTAGGGTGGGTATTTGGTACTCAGTGATGGTTCATCATCTCCATCCACACATTTTCCAGCTCCCTCTCTCTACGCTGACCATCGAATGAGGATAAGAAAAAAAAGATCAGAAATATTTGGACTAATGGCCCGGACCAAAACAGATTGCACTAAAGCATGTGGACAAGGCTGCTGCTAAAAGCTTTCTTTTCTCTTGTGTTTTTTGTACCAGGCACACACACACACACACACACACACACACACACACACACACACACACACACACACACACACACGTAAATGCAGACGTAACCAATCTTCACGTGCGTCAGTGAGTTTAGCTGAGATCTGTTAGATGAACTGCTACACCTTCGCAGACTCTGACGCGTACATTTACGCGTCTCTCACATGTTAACGCCTGAACAAAAACCAACGAGGGTGATTCATGGAGGAGAAACGAGGAGACAACGGCATCGAATACAAAGAAGAAAAAACACACACACACACACACACGCCACAGTCATGCAAAGACAGACAGGCAGAAAGTCCCTCAGTCTTCCTGCTCTACTCTCTGTATTTCTGGCACTTGGCTCGGTGGGGAGCAGGAAGCCTCAGAGCCAAGCTGCACCTACTGCTGGATGAATTTCCAGCTCTGAAAATATTACATTTCCTGTGAGCAGAGATGGAAATCAGTATTCTAACCCAAAGCAAAAAATATGATTAATTGCTGCCTGCCTCAGTCCAGGCATGAGGGTAATAAGCCCGACTGGAGGAGTTTCTCTTTTCAAGCTATTCGGGCTGCGTATGTGCAAATAATATTTTTAATGTATGCACTACATTAGAAATATCCACAGAAAATTGAATTTGGATAGTTACATGTGTAAGTACCAAAGTCATTTGAGATGAGGCGAAATGAGAGTAGAAAGGAAAAGAAAAGGAGGAATCTGTCTGCAGCTCTTTGATAGCGTGAACAAATAGCTCCCATTTTTCTAACCCCCTCCACTCCTGGGCTTCTTATGCACCGTCTCAAATGCCACAGTCAGGAAATCTTTTCATTAGTTAGAGGCTCAGACACATGCTGAAATAAATGCACCTTTTTTTTCATTGTAATGTGCGTTAAATATTTCAGAGGCTTCCGGACTCTCTACACAGCGAGCGAGAGGAGAGAGGGAGACGGAGGGCGCAAGGGGATGGAGAGGATGGAGAGGATGGAGGATGGAGAGCGCTACCGTCAAAAAAAGAAAGGAAAATGCTGAGACGAGAGGTTGATACGCTCCGCTGCGCATTTCTTCCTCTCCGTGTTATCAGGACGAAGATAATGTGTTGGCGTGTTTGCTGCTGATCAGGAACATCCAGGCTGGGCTGCTGTGGTAGTCCACCTCACAACATCTGGAAGGTAGCTGATATGTTGATTTTCTAGTATTGACAGAAACTGTACATATATAGTATTCACAGTTTTTTTAAAGCAGCAGCGTCAGCGTTAAGCTACTACGCTGGTCCAGTTGATTTGACAAACATTATTGTTGAAATTGTTGAAACTGGCAGATTTCAGCAATTAGATTGTCGGAAAACCTCACGAGGTACCAGGCAGATCCACAAAAAATGGGGAGCCGAAACCGTGTTTGACTTCACGCCACCTGGCAGGAAATGCTAATGAATGCCAGGTGAAACCTATCGAATTTGAACAACAAACTTTTTTTTGCACTCCAGGGGCATTTCAGGGGAAGGAAAGATCCTTTATCAGGAAGAAGGACCCAGGCTACCTGGGTGAAAACCAGGAATCATAAACAGCCAATCCGCTCTTTGGATCGAAGAGCCAAACCACATCACAGCACATTCCCTGTATCCCCCCTGAGTTAATCGGTTGTCTGTTTTATGTTGCATTTTCAGCAACGTGGAACACGATTTTCTGTCATGACAGACGGCAAATATCTGTCTCTGAATGCTAGCATTTTCTATCTATCCATCCATCTTACAGTACTACAGTACTACCTTGCTAGCAGGCCCTAGCTAGCTAGCTAGCAAGCAAGCAGTATCTATCTATCTATCTATCTATCTATCTATCTATCTATCTATCTATCTATCTATCTATCTATCTATCTATCTATCTATCTATCTATCTATCTATCTATCTATCTATCTATCTATCTTACAGTAGCTAGCTTGCTAGCAGACTCTAGCTAGCGAGTTAGCAATCTGGCAGCTCCCAGGCTATCAGTATCTATCTATCTATCTATCTATCTATCTATCTATCTATCTATCTATCTATCTATCTATCTATCTATCTATCTATCTATCTATCTATCTATCTATCTATCTATCTGTCTGTCTGTCTGTCTGTCTGTCTGTCTGTCTGTCTGTCTGTCTGTCTGTCTGTCTGTCTGTCTATCTATCTATCTATCTATCTATCTATCTATGCTTTTATCTGTTTGTTTATCTATCTATCTATCTATCTATCTATCTATCTATCTATCTATCTATCTATCTATCTATCTATCTATCTATCTATCTATCTATCTATCTATCTATCTATCTATCTATCTATCTATCTTACAGTAGCTAGCTTGCTAGCAGACTCTAGCTAGCGAGTTAGCAATCTGGCAGCTCCCAGGCTATCAGTATCTATCTATCTATCTATCTATCTATCTATCTATCTATCTATCTATCTATCTATCTATCTATCTATCTATCTATCTATCTATCTGTCTGTCTGTCTGTCTGTCTGTCTGTCTGTCTGTCTGTCTGTCTGTCTGTCTGTCTGTCTGTCTGTCTGTCTATCTATCTATCTATCTATCTATCTATCTATCTATCTATCTATCTATCTATCTATCTATCTGTCTGTCTGTCTATCTATCTATCTATCTATCTATCTATCTATCTATCTATCTATCTATCTATCTATCTATCTATCTATCTATCTATCTATCTATCTATCTATCTATCTATCTGTCTGCCTATCTCGCAGTAGCTAGCTTGATAGCTAGCCAGCAGTATCTAAACATATTGAGTCACTCCTGCCTATTGAGGCCTATCCATCTATTGATGTTATATGAGGTATGAGTGTTGCTGAAGGAGTCAAGTCACATGTTGTAAACAGCTGGTTGGAGAGGACGGATGTGTTTGTAGGGACATATTTATCCTGGGCGGAACGGATGGAATAATTTATGAGGGCACAAGAGGTGAAATGTAAATACTCACAACGGCTGAAGTGTGTTTACTGTTTGCTGCGTTTAATGGCTGCGTCATCATCACGAGCAGCTCAACAGGGACACAACACTGCGGAGGCAGGAACAGGTTCGAACAAGCTTATATTTCACAGTTTATGTGTTTCAGGCTGCTGCATATTTAGAAGAGGAAAGGTCTCTCTCTGTGTACGTGTGTCTACTTTCCTGTGTGTGTGTGTGCTTCCTGGCTATCAGCCATCAGGCTGCCGCCCGGCGCAGCACTGGATTATTCACACATTCGACCTCCACCCCAGAACAACAACAAACAGCGCGGCGTTTGCTCCGCCCGGCGCTCTGCAGATTGGACGATTACGGGTCGTGACACCGGCGCTTCGGCGGTAACGTTCATCTCACATCTCCTCCGAGGTCAGAAATAGACTCGACCATCTCGGTGATTCCTGCCACACGGAGGCGATTTGACATTTCCCTCTCACTTTCATCTGCTCTTTTTTTTTTTTTTTTAGATTATTTTTTATTGCACAGTCGAGAGCGGCGAGCGACAGGTGAAAGAGAGAGAGGGAAGGAGGAGAGAGACGAGGGAAATAGGAGAAAGATCAACAAAAAGTTTCTGTGCCTAGTTGGTTCATACCGCATTAGAAAGTGTAAGTACAAAGCGTGAGTGCGGGGTCATAAAATGCTGGTATCAAAACACGTCTGTGATGGGAGGTCGAGGTCTGTCTGGAGTTTACATTAACTGCTCGTGTTGCAGTTTGTCTCCTCACAGGAAGGAGGAACTTTGAGTGAAGACCAACTCCGTGAAGATGCAGTTTAGTGTTTCATGACTTTAATTGTAATCATGATGTGGATCATTATTATTATAATTGGACACAGACTTAAAACATGATTGGAGACTTTTTGTCACATAGGTTCGAAAGTGAAGTCCTCTCTTAAAAACTTTGAAGAGAGGACTTCAGAGTCTCAGGTGATCTGATACTACTTCATTGTCCCACAGCTTCGAAGACCTCCTTAGTCTTTATCCTGCATTTGGGCACAACCAGATTTGACTTATCTCTGAATGGTCTGTGAGCATGTGTGAGGTTAGCTAACAACACAGGGGCCATACAATTCAAAGCCAACAAACATGAGGATCTGTGTGTGTGTGTCCTGCCCATGGACTGGTAACCCGTCCAGGGTGTAGTCTCTGGATTTGCTCTCTGTGAGCTGGAGTAGGCAGACCACAGCGACACTCTTCGGGTGTAAAGTGGCTAAGATAATGGGTGGATGAACATTTCATGAATGTTTCAGATTGATGTTTAAATCTTCTTCCAGGAGCTGTGACTCAATTTGAGGAGTGATGATGGATTATGTGTGTATGTGTATGTGTGTGTGTGTGTGAGAGAGAGAGAGAGAGAGTGTGTGTGTGTGCTTGTATGTGTTTTGTGTGCCTGACTTGAGTGGTCAGTAATGAAAACGCTACACAAACACCATTTACAGTTCATGCTGAGAGAAGCAGCACGAGCGCTCGAGACCAAATGAAAAGACATCACATGAACATAAAAGTTCATTCACGCAGCCGAGAACAGAGGAGTGTGTGTGTGTGTGTGTGTGCATGTGTGTGTGTGTGTGTGTGTGACGCAAAGGTTAAGCAGGAATCTGCAGCGTCTGTAAAGTGAAACTCCAGCAGCCAAGTGCAAACACACACACACACACACACACACACACACACACACACACACACACACACACACACGCACACGCACTCCAGCAGGCGAACCACAGTGCTGGAGGCGGAGATCAAAGCGACGGAGTGTTTCTCCGACGTCGACCTGGAAACGCTCTGAAAACATCAACATGAAGTGAAGACCGGGAGACATCTGAGAGGAAAACACCTCAAAGTACACCCACCAACGCTTCACACCTCCCCCACAACGACGCACTCTCTCTATCTGTTTCTCTCTCTCTCTAACACACACACACACACACATGCACATAGTGTCTTGACCCCTCACTGTGTGTGTGTGTGTGTGTGTGAGGGGGTTCACTTCCATCTCATCTCAGTTTTGATGCCACAGTTTGACACCTCAGCAGTTCACGTAAGCACAGATAAAAAAAATGCTGTTTGCTTTTTTTTAAATTAAAGTGAAAAGTGCTCCATAGCGACTACATGTTCTCTCACGTAGAAGCTATGGAGCTTTGGTTTCAACAGAACGGCCTCAGATGCAACTTTACAAGCCTTTTTACAATCAAACAGCATCCTCTCAGGCCTCTATTAAATCAGAATCAAATCAGTATTTACTAATTTATGAAAAGA
>CM055195.1:7542542-7782542 GCA_029224185.1 Karalla daura
TTCTCAATAAATAGGATGTGTTGTGGTTAAATTTAACTTAAAGAATGGGAAGGATTGTATTCACTTGACTGTGTTGAAATGTGACTTCTCACCTCTACTATTCTAAATACATAAGTCACATATGTGTGTAGAGTAGTTTCATTTTGACCTATTAATAGCTGTTTTATGTGTATTTGTGAGTATATGCCCCCTACAGGTCGAGATGTCTATAGATTGGGAGGTTGCCTGGAGGTGTGGCTGCTTTTGGCCCTTGCCTGTGACTCACCTCACTTTTTTGCTACTTTATTGTCTTTAATTGGCCATAAGTCGTTAAGTTAGCAGTCGCTAAAAGGAGCTCTGTTTGATTTCTGCTGGACATACAAGAAGACACTGAGCAAATTTGGAAAGTTTAGCTTTTTGTCTTGGATTTTTTTGTTTACATAAGATAGATAGATTTCAACACTTCATAAAGTGTTCGTAAGTCACATGTATTCTGTTACTACGCAACATCATGTGGGAGGACTATAATCTCATACCGTACCAGTACGCTTTGGCATCTGGCTCCGGTTTGTCTCCCACTAAGTTTCGTACAGCGGGAGCCAGAAGTCTCGTCCTGCGTGAAGCACCTCAGAAGAAAGTCGGAGACGAGGCTACGGCGCCGCCGCCAGCGGGTCTTCGTAGCACGGTAAACACGGACACGGCGAGGAATATAATTAGAGCACAATGTTGTCTGATCAGGCACAATAGATCATACGCGATGGCTCAGCGATCGTGGAGAAAATCCAAGGCTGAGCCATAAATTATCACTTAGCGCATAGATGTCGCCGTAATCACCACCTTAACCTCGTAGCCGGGTTATAAATCCAGTTTCAGCGTTTAGCGTCGACGCTATCAGCATCTTTTCAGCTCGTTAGTTCATTTGAATATGAAACACTCAGGCGCCCGCACTTAATGTTAAAGCGTGGCTGCCTGGGAGCAGCGTCAGGGAGGCGCGTGGATGGATGACGAGCAGAGTCATTAGGTCCTGCGAACGCTGTTTGCGACCTGTTGTTTAGCAAGCGATATCAAACGGGGCGCCGTTGCGAAAGTTTCCGAGTTAATGACCATTGTTTTTCATTTCATGTGTTGAAATTCAACTTTTTTCTTTTACACCTTAGAAGGTTCGGGGGCCTCTCTCTCTCTCTCGTTGCGTAAGGCTTTTATACCACCGAGGGTCTGAGTTATTTCCAACTCTTAAAAACTCAATTTTGAGCTAACCGGGACATTCGGATCCAACAAAAAAATGGTTTAGAGCGAAGCTGAAAGATTGACTCTCACTGATAAGCAAGAAAAATGTGGGTTTTTTTTTTTACCTTTAACAACTGTGATGTCATCAGCGGTGACTCAGTCCACGCTGGCGGGAGATGAAAGGAGGAACGGAGGAGAAGATGTCAAAGTAAATGTTAAAGAGAAAACATCAAATAATTTGCAGAAGTCTGACGTATTTTGCTGTCGTTTGGGCCTTTTTTTCCCCCGTCTCTGTTGTGCATTGAGCAACAGCTGCCATAAATAAACCAGAAGTGCGTCCATGTAAAAACACCTTTTCAACATTACTCAATTCACCAGTAAACCAATGGATCAACTTTTATTCCATTGTGACTGGATCAAAACTTTGAGCTTTGTGTCCCATGAAAGCTATGCTAACCTGTTTCCACCCGTCCATATGTTCGTCCCAGTCCAGCTGCTCCCTGCTCAGAGCCTCGAGAGCCTCTTTGTGTTTCTGCTCGAGGTGCTTTGATGGCGCGGAGGCTGCCGGGGTGCGTTGACCTCCCGGTGGCAGGTGTCTTCTGCGTCACGGGGCACGATGCGTCGATCTCATGTAAGGGCAAAACTCTTCAGAAACTGAACAAGCCCGACACGCTCTCTGGGAACTTTTTCAAGGTTTCGCCCGTTCAAAAGGTGTTTACTCCTCCGTCAAAGCAGGTTGAGACCGTTAACCAGCTCGTCCTTGGACACCGTCTGTGCAGGAAGTGACAGGGAATGGAAAACTAAAAGAGAGGATGAAGGAGGGAAATGGCTCAGCCCTGTTTTGTTTTTTTTTGTGTGAGAAAGTGAATGGAAGTAAAATGGACAGCAGTAAAAATGATCACCCCATCATCGCTGCAGCATCAAACACATGGACAGACAGCTCTGATGCAATAGGGCGCTATTTCAGGATATTCTAGTATAAAGTAAAGTGCTAAAACCTCAAGGTTAAACTTGAAATAAAATTGGAACCTACAACCTTGCGATGATTCGTGCTAATAGAAAATCCTCAGGTAGAGACTCTACACTTTGACATGTTTATTTTATCCTTCCGGGCAGCTAAGGGAAGCGGATAATCAGCTTTTAATATACGGATAAAGTAAAAAAAAACCTTGAAAACTCAACATCCACTTAATGTAAGTACATATTTATTTGCTTTGCAGGCGACTCTGCCTGCAGATGACATTGCTAACGAGTCAGACAATCACAATGAGGCTGCAAAGACAGACTGGATGCAGACGTTTGAGTGAAAGAGACTGCGAGGCAATCGATAGCCTGAGCCGGCATTGGCTCGGCCTTGGCGAGTGAGACGGTTGCATACGGTCAGACAGGAGGAGGAGGAAAAGCAGGCGATCGCATGGGAAGATGTGAAGGCGTGAAAGCGACAGGAAAACAGGCAGAGCTGCAGAGATGACGAGACAGACAGACAGACAGACAGAGAGACAGACAGTCAAACGGACTAGTAATCAATAGAATAAGCTAGCAGGGAGACAGACATTCAGACAGACAGTCGACCTAGGTGAGTCATATATAAATACTGTATGATAAAGTTAAAGTGTAGACTGACCAATCCACAGGTACTATACATTATGTATACTACATAAATTATATATAAATGTGTATATATATATGAATGAATGAATGAGTTAAAATTGCTGTAAATCAATGAAATTTGACTCTTAAATGGTTTCGTGTCATCTTCCTCCATCTTGGAATACACGAAACACAGCAACTCTGAGTAGGAAGGATAAAATGCATAACATGCAAGTGCATGTTGGGAAATGAAAGCTACATTTGCTGTTTTGACATTGTCTCTCTCTCTCTCTCTCTCTCCTTTGCTCTCACTGTGTCTCTCTCACATGTGTGCACAGAAAGAGAGGCGCCACTTAAAACACAAACCCAGTTAAATCCAATGGAACCGATGGCGAGGCGTTGGTCACAGCTCCGGGTCGCTTACCCAGACTGCGGTCGGCTAATTAGTGACCCCTGGAGTAGACGAACACAGTGCTGGAGCGGAGAGGATTGAGACAGACAGGCAAACAGAGAGACAGACAGACAGACAGACAGACAGACAGACAGGCAGACGCGGGCAGGCAGACAGAGCCACTCACAGGCAGCCATGGCGGCTCCACATGTTAGCTGGAAGAAGCCATTTAATCATGTTTCAGCAGCAGTTGGTGGGAGCGAGCAGCAGATGCCTCGCCACCCGATGGCGATTAATCCTCCCGCCGCTCCCGAGCCGGCGGGCCCCGAGCCTGCGCCATCAGCACGCCGAGGAGCGGCGGGAACACACGGACAAGGTGAAGGTGGGACGGAGACGCCGGGATGGTCGCTCCACCCCGAGGGCTTCTCCCTCCGTTTCCCCCCGCCGGCCGTCTGTTTCCCTCCTCGCCTCGTCTCTGCAGACGGCAGGAGGAGCAGCTGGGTTCCTCCGTCTCCATAATGTCTCCACACTGTCACTAAGTGAGTCTACGTATGTGTGTGTGTGTGTGTGTGTGTGTGTGTGTTTACCAGGGCTGGTCTTATGTTAAGATCTGACGTATCCACTGAATCACCAAGTTTGTTTGGAGACACAGTTTCAGGCGAAAATAAACTTTAGACATCAATTTGAAGACTCTCTCTCGAAACCTCTTCATCATTAAACTCCGGCATCTGTGGGAAAAAAAAACTACACAAACAAACAAACAAACAAAAAGAAAACAGGATATTTGATCCATCGGAGATTGTTTTGATGAGTGACAGGCTGCGATTCCGGCGCGAGGACGTTGTTTGCATCATTATAAACTCAATAAACAGTTTGATGCTCGTGGATGGATGTCACGCTGCCAGGTGTGTTTCAGCAGTCGGATAAACTCCAACTTTTAAAAACTGAGACTCGGTCCAGTCCGTTTCACTCGTAGACACTGTCAGGTGACACTTCTCCAATACACACATACACACAAATCACATCAGTTGTATACCATACTATGCATATATCCTTCTATCCTTTTACATTTGTACATCCATCCCTTTTATATGCATAATTGGCGTCGTAGTGGTGTGTGGGAACCAATCCCAGTGTCTATAAGGTGAAGGCAGTCCATCACAAATACACACACAAATACACACTCTATTCAAGGGGCAGGCTGGAGCCTACAAATGACCTTCTCGAAGCATGAAAATGCTAATTTGAATAAATGTTGATTTATGGCTTTTTACGTGGGATGAGGACCTGACGGGTGACATCATAGATTCATAGGCATGAATGTAGCATGAATAACAGAGAAATGATGCCAGGCCTCCTCGTGTTGTGACTTAATGAGAAGTATCAATGAATCGTCCGCGTCCGACATGTAGCAGCAGCCGTCGGGGAGGATGTGAGACGGCGGGACATCGTTAAGTTTGGAACGGTCCAAAGCAAACTGTAGAGATTAGAGTCACAGATTAAAACACAGACACCAGTTGATCTGGGGCGAAGGCTTTGGTTTGTCAGAGCAGAGCATCATGGGATGACCCCATCCACATCCCCACCCCCCTCATCCCCCTCCTCGCTATGATCACAGCACAGAGCAGTGGAAGCCAGTTAAACAGTCTGAGGGAAAAGAAAGTGACAAAGTAGAAGCAGGAAAAAAAGAAATGTTCTCACTGCACTAGGAAATCTCAGTATATCACAGTTTACAATCCAAGAATGTCCTTTCCATTGTGTAAAACGCCCCCACCCCACCCAAAACAAAAAGAAAAAGTGAAGAAATTTGTTCACCTGTCTGATGTTGTTGAAGAAACCCTTTGATGTAGAAATCGACTGGCTTTACATTGTAGAGAGATGTTGGGCCTTGTTTGGTCTGCGGTATCTCTATTTGATCTCTATTTGCTGGATGAGGATCGGTTACAAAAGCACTCTTACGGTAAATATCATGACTAATGATATGTCAAAAGATAGATTTCAAATAGATGCCAAAAGAGGTTTACAAAGGCACAAAACCTCAAACATTTCACATATTGATTATGGAGGCCTTGGCACAGCTCTACAGTTGTTAAACTGCGTGTTTTTCCCCCATAATCCAAACACATGCACATCATACTGTACGTTTCTTATGACTTTCTTTCTTCCCAAACATTTTATATCAACTGGAGAGAACACCTCGACACATGGGTAGAACGTAGTAAATGGACTGGTTCTTATATCATGCTTTTTTTCCAGTTTTCATGACCACTTCACAGACATGATTCACATTCACCCATTCACTGGTGGCCGAGCCTACCCGACACGGTCCATGTGCTTTTTACCAGCAGGTTATACCGTTCACAACATGACGCAGCATCGGGGGCAATTCAGGGTTCAGCATCTTACCCAAGGACACTATGACATGTAGGCTGCACTGGGCTGGGATCGAACCGCCAACCTGCCAGTCTATGGACGACCAGCTCTGCCCCAGCCACAAGGTGGGAGAGAGCTGAGAAACAATAACACACAACATAACATATGTTACTAAATGTTTACAATTAGCTCAAATAGCAATATTTGACTGAGAACTGGAGGTTAGTGACCTGGAATGGTAATTCACCACCTTTTAACTGAAGATCCTGGGAGCAGGAGTATAGCTTGTGTTTACAGGCCTTTGTTTGTAGAAACTCCTACAGGTTGGACTCCTCCTCGTCTCCCACCTCTGCGCTCGGTCGGCTTCCTGCTGCTCGCCGCCCGTCACTCAGCTGATGCATGTGCGGTTTAATGCGATGCAGAGCGAGACGAGGCGAGGCGAGTCCGGCTCGCACGCCAAGACAAATACCCGCAGCCGACGGCGCTGCATGTCATTACGGTGGCGGCAGCGGTGAAGGCGACGGCGAAGGCGGAGGCATCTGGAGGGTTGCAGAGGTGGTAATCTGTCGACATACATATGTATGGACGGATATTTATAATGTTGCGGCGCCTTCGGAGAAGCAGCTGCTGTCTGACTGTTGCTGTTAATTCTCTGCACCGATGCCTGGGAACAAACAGGTCGGAGCAAGGCATGCTGGGACGTTCCTCATTGAGCCGTACAGGCTGTGGCTGCTCCTCCCTCACCTTGTGTACGTGAAGCTGCGAAGAAAGAGAACAACAAGAAAACTTGAGCTAAAATAGCGTAAAGCAGGTGACGTTCACTAGACTGATCCTTGAGACCGAGACTCAGCCTCAAGGATCTGCTCCATTTGTCACATTTTCCATCCACTCATCCCATTCTTCATTTTGTAACCATCCTATCGCATCTCGCAGCATCTCTGTCGTTATCTCCAGCTGCCAAATGTTGCCTTTTTGTCTCTGTGTTGACTCACAGAAATCAGACGCTTTGATCCCGTAACTGATCATCTCTGAGCACAAACATCTTCCTCTTGACCGATGATGCTTCTTGAATTTTGGTGCCTGGGTGAACAGCTGCTTATACTAGTTCTAGACACACACACACACACACACACACACACACACACACACACACACACACACACACACACACACACACAGACGTGCACACACACACATACACAGACATGATGTAATTCGTCAGCAGATCAGCAGCCTGAAAGCGATTTCACCTAAGGGCTCTTTTTATGTGTGTGTGTATGTGTGTGTGCATGTGCATGTGTGTGTGTGTGTGTGTTTTTTTTAAAGACTCAATTACCCACGATCCCATTGGCTGTTAATCCTTGAAGCTCCATTCATTCAGTTTAGGATGAGAGAGCTGAGGATCAATACTGAACTAAAGACGCTCGGCCCGCTCCCATTCAGCTCTGAGAGCAGAATGAGCACTTATCTCCAAACTCTGTGTGTGTGTGTGTGTGTGTGTGTGTGTGTGTGTGTATGCGTGCACAAGCATGGGACAATTTACTCTTCACACACGTTTTAAAAAGCACAATTCTGCTGATGAGTGGGGACTTTTCAGCAAAACTAAATGTGTTAAATGGTTTGAAAGATTGTCAATCAATGAAAACAAAAAGAAAAAAAAAATGAAGGTGCTCTGTGACAAACACTGGGATGACAGAGGGTGTCAAGGGGTCATCTCAGTAAGCAAAGAGCAAGGGGAAAAAAAAGGTGAAAAATTAAAGCAAAAAAGATTACTGCGGAGCCTGTACAGGATATTGGTTGAGGGAAATGAAGGAACATTCGCATCATGAGGACAAAATGTGCAGAAAGATAGGAAATAAATGACTGTAACATGGTTATGTTTCAGGGAGCTGGTGAAACCAAACGCTTCTCTCAGAGAGTGCAGTAAATTAAGTCCACAACCATAATCAGAACAGATTATGCCAAAGAAAGAAAGACAGAAAAAAAAAAGAAAAACTGGGGGTTGTTGATGCTGGAAATGCAAAGCGGGAGCTGGAGGATGGATGGATTTATGCGGTGGATGAATGAGGAGTTAATCCCAACGTCTTTCCTGCAGCGTTGGAGATGGTTTCACGCCTCGTGGTGATGCTCGGATGGCGACAGGTTCCAGGATGTGGTGGAGTGCTGCCCGGTGGACTCACTCCACTTGCTGTTTCACAAGCAGATTAAAGCCCACGGGCTGGCGATGAGATTATCATTTCTCGCATAGGGACGCGATATCAAAGCGTCCATATACTTTGGTCCGTGCAGGGCGTGAAGGATGCTGACAAACAAAGGAACGAGAAATGCACAAACTCGTTATTACGAGTTTACAAGTTAACTTGGAGGGACTGGATAGTCTGCGTGTGCACATGCAGGGGTATGTGTGAAGGAGTGTGCAAGTGTAGTGTGTAGCAGTGTGCAAGAGTGTGAACCAGGTGTGTGTGAGGAGTCTTCAGGAGTTTGTAGGATTGTGTGGCAGAGTGCATGAGTGCCCAGTGTTGAGTTGTGTATAGGTTTGTGCGTGCTGGAGTGTGTAGGGGTGGACATTGGGGAGTGCTCAGAGTGCAGGAATGTGAAGCCTAATGCAGGAGGGCGTGTGTGGTAACCTGCAAGTGTGTGCAGGAATGTGTGTGTGTGTGTGGGATAGTGTGGCATTATGCAGGGGAATGTATGCAGGAGTGTGTTACAGTGTGCATGAGTGTGTGTGTGTGTGTGTGTCAGAGTTGAATACTGATGTGCAGGAGTGCTCAGGAGTGTGTGAGTATCTAATGTCCAGGTGTGTAGGTGTGTGTGTGTGTGCAGGAATGTGTAGAAGTGAATATTAGTGTGTGTGTAAGTGGGCAGGAGAGTGCTCGGAGTGCAGAAATGTGAAGCAGAGAGTATTGGTGTGCGGGAGTGTTTGTGAATGTGTAGCAGTGTGTAGGAGTGTGTAGCAGTGTGTAGGAGTACGTGTGCAGAGGTGTGTGGCATTATACAGGATTGTGAAGGAGTGACTGTTGGTATGTACTGTATAAGTGTGCAGGTGGATGTGTAGGAGCGTTCAGGACCGTGCAGAGGTGTGTTGCCATGTGTGGGAGAGTGCATGTTAATGCGGGTGTGTAGCAAGGTGCAGGAGAGTTTTTTTTTCTTTATATTTAGCAGTTTGTAAAAGGTGCGTAGGTGTGTGAGGCAGTGTGTGGCGGGGTGGCAGCAGTGTGCCGTGCGAGCTGCAGCCGCAGCGCCCTCCCCTCCTGCAGCACGTTAACCAGGTTACGGCCGAATCGGATTATCAATTTCTGGGCCAAGTTGAAATCTACAGATTGCGGTCGGGAGCGGGAGTGACGGCCTAAGCAGCGCGCTGTCAGCACAGATTGATGGAGCTGCTCATTCGCGCCGACACGGGGCCCATTTATAACGCAGTAATTGCTGCTGTGATATCGACACTCTTCCTGCTTCGACCTTAACCCCTGCCACCCCCCCTGCTCTCGCACTCCCCGCGCTCGTCCTGTGCACGTTACTGGCTTCGTCTCCGTCCAAGAGCAGCATCTGTCAAATCAAACTGTTGATTTCCTCTGAACGCTCCCCCAGCTGCTTGTTAGCACTTCTCTGTCCTCGTGCACAGGCCCAAAGAGACGGGACTCGGACCAGTGACTGGGGTGATTCTTCTAGGTGGATTTGCAAAAGAAAAGAATAAGAAACACTGGATATAGTATGGCTTTCTCTCATCAAAGCTCACTGATGAATGTTGAAGTCACAAATGCGAGTAGAGGTAGATCCGAGTAGCAGTTTCACAGCGTGATTCATTCTTCCATGATGCATTTCTGTTGAAATCCCTGCTGGACTTTCATTGCTATTATTAAATCACGGAACAGAAATGGCACTTGGACTCTATTTCTCTCCATCATTTGATCTTATTATATTCTTATCTGTTTTTTTGTCTGCTATTTTCCTGTACTTTTAAAAGGGTCTGATGTATTTCTGTGCCTGTGATTGAATGGCGTTACGGGAATGAATGTATGTTGCTGCCGTGCTCGAGGCTTCAGGGACAGTTATTATAAACTGTAAAGATTCATCTCTGTTTTCTTTGATCAGACCCGACATATTGCTTCCATTAGTTGCCAGGGCTTCATTTTATTCAATGCATTTGACTAATAAATAAAAATATTAGAGACACAAAGGCGAAACGCACCTGCACGGCTCATAAGCTATTCTCGTAAAAGTGTTTAATGAAATATAAATCTCGCATAGATGAAGAGAAATTGCGAGCCTGCTGCATGTGGCCAATTTAACTCTTCACTTCCTCTGTGTTCTTGAAATAGAAGTTAAAACAACACTCCCTCCTTTTTGACCTGCAAGTCATTTCCGTACAGTTCCTTTAATGAAATGAGATTTTGAGGACTCAATAATAGGCTGAATGGTTAAAATGGCCATTTTTGAGTGTCTGAGGCAGCTGGGGGGATGTGAGTCAGAGGCAGGGGGAGGAATCGGGGGAGGATGGTGAGAGATTACCTAGCATGGGTTGGCAGTGTTGTGCTCACACACACACACACACACACACACACACACACACACACACAAACACCGGCTCACACATTTAGTATTCTGACTCCACGCTGCTCAGATCAGATGTGTTATCACACGCTGGAGTGCAGGAGATGGGATGCTAATTTAAACCTGCAGAGGGACGAGGAGGAGGAGGAGGAGGAGGAGGCAAGGGAGGCAGAGGAGGAGGCAGAGGAGGCAGAAGAGGAGGAAGAGGAGGAGGAGGAAAGCTGAGCAGTCTTTAGAAAGAACCAACATGCATGAAAAGGTGAATTATCTCCTCAAATAGAAAAACAGCTGTGTCCAGCTCCTAAATGTTTAATTTTGCAGACATGATCGTTGTTCAGACTCTTTTTTTTTCTTTTAATCAATGCACACTGTGCAAAAGGCATTAAGATTAAATTAATGAGGTTTAATAACATTTTCTTTTATTCATAATGTGCATGATCTCCAGGGACTGATGGGACTCGTGTAGATGAAGAACGTACACTTACATGACAAAGTCATTTTCATTTCATTGTTCTCCAGTGTGATTAAAAAAAACGAAGCTATATCTGCTCCCATCACATGAAGGTTAAGATGTTTCACAGTGAAAAAGAAATTAAAGTTTAAAATGTGTTTCTCCAGATAAACAGAGTAACATGATGTAGCTCCTAACGTTCACAATGAGCAGCCAAGAATACGTTTTATAAAGATGAAAAAGCAAAAGGATAAAAGGAGAAGCTTGGAGAAATCCTCAAAAGAAAAAAATAAATGGAACCAAATGAGGTATACGTGGCCGCCTCAGCTCGATTCATTTATTTTCACAGAGGAATATAAAGCTGATGGAAATGTAATTACTCTTACAGGTAAAAATTGAAAGTTTGACCCGAGGATATAGGAGGAAGATCGCTGAGTTAATTACAATTCATCATCATCAAAGTCTGAGTGAGGATTCATTGCCTGGGAACCATGAATCCGATTAGTCAGAAATTTTAATTTGACCAATCAAGGCTCGGCACAGAGATAAACGCAAAGATCAGAACGAGCGATCTCAAAGAGCGATACAAACCTGGAGTTTCTGCAAAGCTGATAATTATCGCAAAATCACCTGTTTGAGCACCGATGTTCATATTCATACACAGAAATGTGAAAATCCATTTTCCCAGAAGACAAACACCCACAGAAAGGACCCAGGATGTGGAGCTTTTATAAAGTGCTACTGACAACCGGGTGACCTTATCTACTGAACCACTGACAAACAACAGCCACGTAGACCTGGCATCGCCTGCGGTCTAGTCACCTGACATTAACACTTTCCCGCCATTAAAACACACGTTACCGAGCTTTTTCCTGGCAAATCGTGACAGATGTGACTCTTTGTCATGACGGGGGGGAGGGTGTCCTCCTGTTTGGGTGATGAATTGTGAACTCATGGATCACAAAGGTTCTTTAAATGTCTCTTTTTTTAGCAAAGGAGTTGCTAAGACGTTAAACAAAGAGGCCCATCCAGTCTGAGTTGAGACATTTCAGATGGTGATGGAAGGCCTGGACTCCAGGAAACCAGAAAACAAACAAACAAACCAAAATACATGGTTCCAATTAGGAATCTGGTTCATTATTAAAGGGATTTTTACTATGACAGGTTCCTGTGCAAGTCCATTTAATGTTACAGTGTTAGCAAAATGCTAACGTAATTCATAACATAGGGTTTCTTAAGATAAGTCAGTTTTAAGAGCATATCAATCCATAGGACCATCCATAGAAACTACAAGACATGTGTCTTAGTGTGGGTTAAGATTCAAAGGAGGGCTTATAGAGCTTTTCAAAACACTTTTTGTTAACTTATTGTGCTGAGAGTCTCGACCCCAAAAGGGGAGACAAAATGTCTCAAAATAGTAGCTCTCTGAACTACTAACCCAATATAAAAGGAGGGAGATTTCCCCCCAAATTCTGTTGGAAGTGAGTGCAAAAGCAACTAACCGATGCGGCTACGAGCTAGGTGTAGCTTAGCCTCCACCAACCAGGGCCATATTTCTCGAAAAGAGCAGTGACACTGGGACAAATGTGTGAATCTGGCCTTCATCATTGGTTTAGTGTCAGGAAATTAGAATCTCTATTTGAATTCAGGGGTTTTCTCTCGTCTTCTGTCTCTTCTCCTTCTTTCTTTTTCTTTCAGCTCTGCCTGTTGAGCTCGGCTGCCACTTTTCATCCTCTTTCATTACTCCCTCCCATTATTCCCTAATTTCCTTCCCCTCGCTCTTCGGGCACCTTTTGCACAAAGCAATCAGCCAGCGGTTAATGGTTGGGACTGGCCTGCTTTGAGTGTCTGCTTTTCTTCTTCTTCTTCTTCTTCTTCTTCTTTGGTTTTTCTGAGGAAATGAGAGGAGGCGGAAGCAGGAGGTCCACTCTGCGATCGCTCAGAAATGAGTCTGTCGGGGCGTCGAGACGCTTTAGTCCGAGTTGTTTTGTCGAGCTCGCGGCTCAGATTGTAACGAGCGCGTTTGTCGAGCGGTGAGTCCGTCCTCCGCAGACTGGAAGCAGCAGGTGGTTGAGTCGGGATCCGGGGCGGGGGTGGGGGCTGGGGGTACTGTAAAAACGCTGAAGTAGCCTTGATTTGTCTCAAGAGCAAATCAACCTGAGAGGAGCCGTTGTTCCGCTTCTCCTCCTTTAGCCACGGTCCTGGATGATGTTTACGTTTAATGAGTATGGTATCTGACACCATGGCAACGGCACAGGGGACACGGTGGACTCAAAGGCATCTAAACGGGGAAAAAGAAAGAGAGATTATAATAGAAGCTGTAGTTCAGTGAGGAGTGGTGTGGGTTTGTCACCTCGGTTATTGTTTGCAACAGTGAGGCAACCTTTTGTGTACCGCAACTCTCACAGTCTGACTAATTAAGAGTTTTAGGTATGAGGTACTTGTGAGTATAATGAAGGTTTGTTGTTTGACTCTAATAACCTGATAACATCATTATTCCTATTTGTTTCAATTCATTACTTAATTTGTGTTGTTTTTTTTTCTCTGTGTCACATTTTTTTTTGGTCAGAAACAGACAAGTCTGTTCTCGCTCCCACACAACCACATGTTGGGGATGGGAAAAAAAAAAAAAAGAAAAACAATAATTCATATGTGGTCCCGACTTTATCAGACTAGATAAAAGTGTCGCTTCGACGCTCCGACAGAGCCTGGTGTCACATTAAACCTAATCTGGCGTCTTTCCCACCGCAGCACTTCAGCTCTTGGCTCAAAACAGTGTCTGCAAAAAAGCTGCCATTACACACAAAACAAGAGGGCTACAAGCACAACAGAAACCTAGCTTTGTGTCTGTTTGTTTGTTCCTGCAGATCCACACTCATCTCACATGCTAATGTTAACATGATAGCAGCTAGTTAACAGACGAGGCATCCAGGCAGAGCTGCAGCTGAGGAGGCACATGAGTTAGTCTGACCTATCAGAGATGTCTCGAGATCTTCTTAAATATGTCTGAAATGGGATATGAAGATGAATGACTGAATTACAGAATGCGATAATAACCTTTACACTAACATGGTTCCAGTGCTGGTTCTGGGCTAGTTCTTAGTTTGGAACCACATTTCAATGTCCGGGACTCAGACCTTCAAAGTATACAGTGATATAATAATGAGGCTTTTGGAGCAATGGGAAACTAATCCTCAACTGGTTTGTAAGTTGAACTGGATCCGAACCAGCACTAGCACTGGCCCAGAGGAGGCACTGGAACCATTTTGTGGTGGAAAAGGAGTATAAGTGGTGAAACTACAGCTCGGAGTAAACGCAGCTTGATTGTGATGTTTCTTGTTGCTCATATTACCAGTTTAGCTTAACTAGGAAACACGGGTTTCAGATTCCAATCTCGATTGATTTTTTTCTTTTCTCTAAGTATTTATTTGGTGCTTTTCGAGGCTTTTATTGATAGATTAGCCGGATAGTGACATGCAGCCAAGTGTTATTTGAGCCGGGGCCTCTGCAGAGCGGACATGGCTCCACCGGCCGAGCTAAACGACGCCCCAGTTGTGGTTATTGTTAACTTCCCATTCAACCAAATAATCCGGGACCTTGCGACCTTGACTTTGTTTTCATCTCCGGCCCGCGGAGCGCGAGCTGGAAGTCGGCCCCTCGCCATCTCGCCGCATTAACCTGTGGGGGGGGGGGGGGGGTCCTGGGCATCACACGGGACCTAATTGCCCACAAAATTTGTCATTATTATCTTTCTCTTTTCACCTTCCTCTTCCGAGGCCGCCGCTCTCCCCGGCACGCAGTCACGTTCCTAATCCTCGGCGTTATTGTCGGCACATTTTCATTATCTTTGAGAGGCTCGGCGCTCACTGCGCTTTGATGAGTTTATGAACAGTGGCACCTCTAATCCGCAGGAAGATGCTCTCGAGAACGCAGTGATCAGCGCACATCACAGCCGAGGCAGCCGGGGGGACGAGCTGATGTAATTTTACATTTGTAATAATAATCTGGGAAGTCTTTAATGCGATTCAAAGGCGGGCTTGTCAAAAATAATATTGCGGGGTTTATATGAGGTGATGGACCGCAGGGGGGGGAGGGGTGAGGGGGGTAGGGGTGGGTAGGGGGGGGGAGGGGCCTGCGGATGCTGCTGGAGAAATGTACATTCAGTTGATTGGAAGCGTGCCGGAGGTAATTTAGGGCTTTGTTGTTGCCTTGTCCACAAATGGATTTCTCATTACAGTTAATGCAGAGACATGTTCTCTGCAGTAAACGGTTGCCATAGGAGCCGTAATAACACGTAAACGCCGCGTGACCCCCTGGCCGGTATCGGGGCACTTTTGAGAGCTGTCATCGCATGCACGCAATTAGGCCGCCATTCACAACACCGCCATTAGCGCGTATGTTTCCGTGCATGTGAGGAATTAACGCCTGTGAGTTCATCCCTCCTTCATTTTCGTGCTGCGAGCGGAGAGGACTCAGAGGCTGTTGTTTCTTTTTTTTGTTGCTTTCCTGCAGCGCTGCACTTTTAAGTGCCATAAATAGACAAATCAAAACGCTTGTCAACAAGCCCGACGACACAACCCTCTCCTTTGACTCACCGCTTTCATCAATTCTTTCAATTTCCTGCCAAATAAACACTTTCCCCACAAATTGCCCTGCATAATCAAATGTGTCTGAGTGCAGTAATCAGAGTGGCAGCAGAGGGGGAGAAAAAAAATTAAATAAATAAATAAATAAAGAGGAGAGTCCTCTCTCTGGTGGTCTGCAGGTCTTATCTGCGTGTTCAGGGCCGCTCGCTTTCTGTGATTGTGCGTCGGGTACAGTCGTGCTCGAGGTCTCGAGCTGCCCCGCCCCCCCCCCCCCCCCCCCCCCCCGCCCCCCCGCCCACCCACACCGAGCCTCTTTTGTCGCCATCTGTCCTCTTAACATTTCATGAGCGATGCCGTTTGTGAAGGCAGAGAGAGGAGAGGAGGGAAGACAGCGTGAGCTTGTTGAAATCTATAATTCACGTCTTCGCAATTTGTCCCAACGAGCTGCCGTAGCGTGTTCGCCCTCCTCCCCGCTTCCTCTCACAATTACAGAACAAACAGTCTTTGAATGCCTCGCCGTCTCTGGCTGCTAATTCATCCTCCGCTTTCTTTTTTTTTTTTGTTTCTCGGCTGGGTGCAGCTGCTCCGGCTGCCTGTCGGTGGGCCGACTACAGTAATTCAGAGCCAATTAGCCCACCTTCAGAGCCGCATTAACGAGCCTCCACAGCCCGCGGTTGGAGCAACAGGCTATAATCACCCAGCGACCCCCTCGGCGGGATAATGGTACGGACACGAACCGATACTTAGCCACCGGAGCCGGTGCCACATCAGATGGGCCGCGTGACTTCAGAGCAGCCCGCTGATCTTCTCACCTCGAGTCAGAGGGCTGAATTGTGCCGACTTCCTCGCAGATAAGCTCTTTGATCCTCTCCCCGCTCCGTGTTTGTACTTTTGTTTGCTCTGGCGGCCCATAATTAGCGTGCTAAAAGTGTGCGCCGGAGGCCAGAGCGCTTTTTGTGATGATGCAAAAAAAAAACGCAGCTTCCAGTCGACTGCGAAGCGACTTATATCCGACACGTTCGACGTTAATTAAAAAGGTTCATTAACGGGCAAATGTTGGAAATATTGCGGCAACACGCGCTTGTCTGGCTGAGAGTGTTTTCATTATCACACCTCGGCGCAGTTTCAGATCCAAAGAACGCAATGAAATGTTAACAAAGCTGCAAACGGATAAAATCCACCTCATAAAGAAGAATGAGATATGTGAGAACGGTTTTAAATCTGCGGCAGAAAGTCATTAACTTTCAGTTTGTAGCTCTTTAACTTTTACAGCGCTCTGTAAAAAGAAAAACACTGCTTATTGTCTCTGAGCCGCTCACACAGACTGTACTTCATCCTGCCCACGCTGCAATGTGCAACATGGGATTAAACCGCCAGAGATGAAAATGTACAGCACATAACAATGTACTGTATAAAAATAGGGTTCACATACTGTATGACTTGTATCTTGTCAATATATGGAGAGAGGGGCCGTGCATCTTGACCCACTTTATACAACATTACAACTCTCTGTATGTACGCTGTAAGAATAAGGGGAGCATGGTCTTATACTGTGTTATTACAGTACATCTTCACTTAAGATTTCAGGATGAACAATATGCCCTTTTGACATGAACTCAACTGCAATTTTGTGATCCACTTGTCAATGACTGGACTGGATACAATACGACTTTGTTTATTTTGTGTACTTGAAGCCAAACCAGCTTTAACAAGGGAGTTCAATGACTTCAGTGCATGCATGTTCACTCTCTCTGCAGGATGAAGCATTGTTGTGGTACATCTTCATGTCAAACACAGGTTAGAGACTGGGTCGAAGAGCTCAGACCAAGTGGAGGATCAAATAGTGGAGAGCGAATGGTGTGCATGTACTGGGATAGGATCCAGCACAAAGAAAATGAATGAATGAATGTTGCTGAGCACATTCATGCTCCCCAGCGTTTCCTCACACTACAGGATGTCATGTGCATGCTTTCTTTTGCTGCTGTGTGAGGTGCTTTGAGTTCTCTCATGATTTTAAGGCTCCTCATTTGTCTCACCCGCAGGTCACAGAGGATGAACCCTCATGTGCCGTGACATGCACAGATTTGCCATGTTGAGCTCTCCACCTGCCTCCACCCACGCAGAGCGCCTGGACGCTGACAGCCGGGCGGTGTCTGTTTGCCGGAGCCTCGACGACCTCCAACCCTGCCAACTTTGCGCTCTCCGAGAGCGATTATTTGCCGACGGAGACGTGCTCTTACATCTGCCCTGCCCCCTTCAGCTGCGGGGTGGGGTGGGGGTCGGGGGGGGGGGGGCAGGGAGCGGGCTGACAGGCCGGGGTCGACCCCTCGCCCGCTGAGATGAGGCGAGTCCCGGGGAGATAATTGGCGAGTGGCAGGGTCGCGTTTGATGGAAACAGACTTTGCAAATGTATCTGGAGGCTGCAGTGTCGCAGTCAAACGCTGTGTTTAGAGCCTCTCGCTCCCTCGCCGCTCCTCTTCCTCTCGCCCCCTCTGCCGAGGCCCGACACTCCGGAGCAGAACCAATCCCTCCCCGCTTTTGATTACGATTCGACGCTCCGGCTGCAGATGATATTCAGTGTGGCTGGGGTCAGCGCGCTGCGGCGATCTCCGTCTCTGAAGCTGAAATAACAAGAGTCACCGGCTGAGTTTTTCATGTCTGCGTGGAAATTAAACTGCGCGACGGCCTCGCTGACCTGCTGACCTTCGACCCTGGCTGCATGTGAGCACACTCGCATGAGTGGCAGTTTGGAGAAAACGAGAGAATCTCTCGAGCCCGAAACTCAGAGAAACAGAGCTCCAGCTCAGGCTGGAGGACAGGAAACAGACCTACGAGCCTCCACAACAGACAAACGACATACCTTTGATTACATGAACACACATATTATGTCACAATTTAGGGTTTGCATCTTTCAGAGGAGGCAGTCTTCACAGTATGCGAGGCTCCTCCAAAGCCTGCACAGACTTGTGTAAATGGGTCCGGGCTTCAGTTGGAAGTCTGATTCGGTCATTAACCGGGTACTGTACTTACTTTGTAAAGGAGAAAAATGGCTTCGTAAATAATACAGTGATATTGGATTAATAATGATCATGTGGGCTAATAACTAATTAACAGGCCTGAGCAATGGCGTGCAAAGGATCTTGGGATACGTCTGGTTGTAAGGGATCAAAGGAAGACGGCATGTGGAGGAGCCTTCGAGTTGGGACGGGTCTTGTCACAACATTATTAACAAAATCAGCCTTCAAATGTGCATTAAGGAGGATGAACGACACAACTACTGTGAACAAGCCCAGAATAGTGGGCTGTCACTGGATTAGAGTTCATTAGGTGAAACGAACAAGTCCACTTCTGCCACATTTGGTGATACAATCTACAACCGTCCTTGTCGAGTTATGCCTCTGTGCGGGTATCTTTGGACGAAAGGTTAATGGACAGACTCTTATAAAACACTTTTCTGGTCCTCGTGACCGCTCAAAGCACTTTAACGCATTCACCCATTCCCTCCCATTGTCAACACTGGTGGCAGAGGCTACTCTATCCAGTCAGCCCACTTTAACCATTCACACAGTTTCACACGGAGCACTTACTGTAAGGTTTAGTGTCTCACCCAGCGACTCTTTGGCATGTAGGCTGGGATGAACCATCGACCTTTCTGATCAGTGGATGACTGCACTTAGATACGATGCGGCTCTCTAATTCTACTCTTTTTTTCAATTCTTGTCCTCGTTAGTAATGGCACAAAGTAATGGCGCACATATGGAGTGCATATTGCAATTCCCTCTGCTCTATGTACTCTATAGTATAGCATTTCAAGGGCACGTGGTTTCAAGAGATAATATCTCCGGATAAATAACGCTCTCACATGCTACACCATCATCACGTATGTGCCCTGCATGTGCACTGAAGGGATATGGAATATAATATCTTCATTTAGGATTCCAGGGTGGATATGTTGCAGTGTGAGCGTGAGATAATGATATTGCAGGACAAAATGCAATTGTCAGGTCAGGGGGTATGTGTGCGTGTGGTTCACTGGGAATGATGCTGGTTGTATAGTCTCATAGAGTCCCAGTGGACCAGATGCGATGCGGTACATTCCAACACACAATGTTATTTGCTTTTCCTTCTCTAAAAGTGGGAGGGGGTGTGGTTTCTAAGATATCTCATGCAGCACCTATCTCTGCTCACACTGTTCATGTGCTCATGTGGAAAATTCCTCTTTGAATCTTCCGCAGTGTGCCCGGTATCGGGGGGGGAAACGACATTTCCCCCTGATGTTCTGCTGATATTTAATATTTCCAACAGCGCAGATGAAAAATAGCCCAATTACAGGAGAGGACAACAGGTTCGAGTTTGTCTATATAAAGCTGAAATCCTCATCCTCCGGCTCTGGCTCCGGCCTCCGTTGATGCCGCCTGTTAAATATCTTATCTCCCTGTTTCCATTCACACTCAGTGGTTTCCATTGAAGTAGAGAATCCATTCCCGCACTGTGCTATTGTGTCATTGCACCAGATGAATATAAATTGCATCAATTTCCAGTGATAAATGCAGAGACATTGTGCTGTGGATGCAGCATTAGTGAATAATTGGGAGGAAATGTCAGGGACACATTACAATATGCAGCAGGATACTAATGCGTTTACGTCTCGGCTCCCGACGCTGCTCCTCTCTGATGCCGAGAGGCGAAAGGGAAAACGAAGCCGGGCCTCGGGAACGATTTCTCATCCCGCCCGAGTCTGGAGGGAGGGTGATTGACAGCTCTCTCGCTGATTCGACAAACACCGCTAACAAATGAGGGGAGGTTTGTGGAGTCACAGTTTCATTTCTACCCGATAACAAGCGACTGTTTCGCCGAAACTTCAATGCCGGGTCACTCCGGGACAGATGTGTATCCGCGTTCGTCAACTTCCTGAAGAGCTAGATAAATATTTTTTTTCTTTAATAAACTCGACCCTTAAAGCTTATCACGGATCAGATCTGAAAAATCTTCCTTCGACATCTACCGAGTCCTTCCTTTAAAGTGTATGTTGACTGATCGCACATCCCTGATATTCTCTGCTCGGCTTTATTTATTTTGCTCTTCATTTTGCCCAACATTCGACTAGATTGTATCTTCCTAAATGCTTACTTGTATTATTGGCTGGGCACTGTTTTGCTCTTTTAATTTCAAATCAAACTGATGGAAATCTCCGAATGCTTTTTCCCCCATTTTCCTTTTAGGAGCATTTTGTTACTTTGAGAGAAGTGTTACTCCATGAGAAATGATAAAAAAATAAACAAAGATAATGGTTTGATTTCTGGTGCTGGGAGTGTCGTTTGGTTCTTGCGTGATAATTGTTAAACGGTGTTGTATAATCATCTTTCTAAAAACACTGGAAGAAGATGTATTTGCTCTGCCAGATGTACAATAGGGTCTAAAGTCTCTAAAGTCTAAATAAGCGATATGATACGATTATATACAGTAGCTTATAGCCACGGCTTATGCCTTTTCGGATCAATTTAAAGTTGTTTCTTTATCTTTGCGCTGTTGCTGTGTTTACTGAAATAAATCAAGTGAAATCTAATAAGTATTATTCTTATTAAAACCTTTGGAGGAAGCGAGGATGAGTTTATTTTGGTGGAACTAATAAGAGGCTTCTTGACAACCTGATGTTTCTCTTCAGCTGCTTACGGAGACGAAAGTATATTTCGCGTAGGTTCATTTTAGTGAAAGCGTCCCTACGGAGCCGTTCTGCAGCCTGGTGAAGAACAGATCTAAAGCGAAGCCTAAACTCTCGAACCTCCCTCCCAGTGGGGAAATTTCTCCACTCCTCACTGTGTTAATTGTGACGGCTCGATTAAGGGTTTTCACTTTTCACTCCCACGCAGATCAAAGACAACAAATCCAGAGCAACACGTGTGCGTGCCGAACCCAGCACGTGTGATGAAAACACATTAGCGCCAAGAAACAACCAAGCTCACGTTTGACCAAACGGACAAGCCGCAAGCTGTGGAGCCGGGGAATCAAACTCAGCGGTCTTTAGGAAGCTGTAACGAGCAGAGACATGGCGTCAAAGCTCCACCTGTCAGAAAAAGAGGAAGTAGTCAAACAAAAGTACAAATAATCACATAAACACAAACTCAAGTGAAATTACAAGTACAGTAACATATTAATCACCTCTCGGACTGGAAAATGAGTACTGTCACTTAGCATTAGCAAACAGGAGGCTAGAAGATTTTCCAATGAGCTGCCATTATGTTAAACTTGACAAATGAACACTAATTTGATGCTTTGTGTCCTGTCAATCAATCAATCAATCAACCAGTCAACCAACCAACTGCCCCTCATAGAAGCTAAAAACAATAAAAGTAAAGCAAAGTCCGTTAAAAGCCTGATTGAAAAGATGAGACATTCCAGAAGATTGGGGGCCACACTACATGAATGCTGCCTTCTCGTGTGTATTAGATCTTACTTTTGGTCCAGTATGTTGTATGTTTAGAAAGGCCAGTGCCAGAGGACCTCTGGTAAAAGTAGGTCGGATAAATATGAGGGCCCAAGACCGTTAAGACATTTCAAAACTAATAGAAGAACCTTAAAATCAATCCTGGAGCGCAGGGGGAGCCAATACAGCGATTTTAAAACTGGTGCAATGTGCTCCTGCCCTCTGGTCCTTGTCAGCACTTGTGCGGCTGAGTTTTGTAATAATTGGAGATTAGAAATGCTTTCTTTTTTGGGGGGGAAAAAACCAGAGAGCAGGGCATTACAATAATCTAACTGACAGGAGATAAAAGCATGCATCAGCACCTCCATGCTGGCCTGAGAGAGGAACGGGCAGGCTATATTCTCTAGATGGTTAAAAACTATCTTTATGTTTTTTTATGGAATAAAACGAAGCTCAGAGTCAAAAATCACACCCAGATTTTTTTTTTACACATTCTGAGAGTTTGAAATGATGCAGCTTTGGGAAAACTATCTCAGACTGGCCTTCAGGACCAATAACTGAAACCTCTGTTTTGGCCTCGTTGAGCTGCAGGAAATTTGCAGCCATCCATGACTAGATATCTAAAATTGCCGATGTAGAGATGCACATCATCAGCGTAACTATGAAAACTGATGCCATGCCTCCGAGGGGAAGCATGTAAAGATTACAAAGAGTTGGACATGGGTCTCATGGGTCCTTGGGGAACAAGAATCGAAGCCTACATAGGAGCTGTGACCAGTAAGATGGGGGGATGAACCAAGGTTCCTCTGTCTACTGTACTGAAGATGGTGGTTAGATCTGATAATCTGCTATGATTGTCAGATTCTCAAATTTCCAATGGTACCCGAACCTAGGAATCCAAAAGGCAGGTTGTGGCTCCACTGAGGAGAAGACCTTGATCTGGGTGTGTCATCACTTAACATTTTTTGAGACAAAAGACTTAATATGAAGTCACTGATTTTACCTCTATGGTCTGCAAAGTCCTCACAGAGGCCTTCATCTTAGTGGATCTATTGAAATTTGTTCGTTAAAAGGGTTGTTTTGATGTTAAGTGATTAGTTTTTTGAAAGTGGGAGTTTCTTGCCTGTTTGGCTGCGTTGTTGCACGTTTTGAAGTGTTCGCATAAGGTTTCCTTGTGAACTTTGATTTTCTTTATCTCCTCTCAGCGCTCCTGTAGTTTCTTTTCAGTGTTTTTAATTTCCTCATTCTCCACAGGGAGGTAGGTCTTGTTTTAATTGTTTTGATTAAAAGTGGAGTCACTGAGTTTCGCAATGACGTTGATTTATTGTTAAAGCCGTCGATGGTAAAACCGCAGGATGCTGGTGGCAGATTTTGTTTTGCAAAATCTGGTTAAAATTTGCAGCCACTTCAAAAGTTAGGTTGCGTTTCTTTATTGTTCTCACAGGGGCAAAAATAACCGTCGAAGCAGCCAGGCAGGCAGCAAACACCAACTGTTCCAAATTAAGTTGAAGACGCTCTTTAGAACCTATAATCTCAAGTAACTCCTTAAAACTAGGCTATGGTGTGGCACATACTGTATCAAATAGCTCAAAATCCATTTTTAGGAAAGTTGTGGAAGAGAGAGTCTCCTTGATTGGTTTATCGCCCCAAAAAGCCTCTCCCGAGTCCTGTCTCTGTACTTTAATTTGAAAGGATTGTCCTTAAAACATAACATGGACTCTTCCCCCTTTATGAAACCTTCCCTTCAATTTAGTTATAAACCAACATTGCACTAAATCAAGACTGGCTTCAAGCTTGGAGGCCCACAATGGGGGTAATTGTAAGAATATGTTATTATAAGACTTATTATAATGTGTTATAATGTATTATAATGCGTCTTATGTATGGAAAGGGAGTATCCACTAGTATAAATTATGTAAAAAAAATGTACTGTATTACAGTGTGTGTACTTCCCAGAGGACTGACTGATGTGAGTGGATGGTTGTTTATGATTTCGCCTTGATGATCCAGGTCGGTCCTAACAAGGCCAAAGGTCTCCGCTCCGACCGACTTTCACGCTGCACTTACAGGGATTAAAACCATTAACGCAATTTATATCAAGCGTCCACCATCAGGCCAATCACCCTCCCCCGGTCCTCCACCCTCCTCTCCTCCCTCCACCCACAGATAATCTAATTGAGGCCGTGTGGCCGCAGCCGAGCATCGTTACCGCTCGGATGCTTCTGGACTTAGAGCTTCATTAGAATAAGATGGATTGACATTCCAGAGGAGGAAAAAAAATATATATATGCAAGAAATTAAAGACAGAAGAGGGAGCCACAGGCGGAGGGGGTGATGGGGGAGTTTCTGTGGAACAAATCAGCTTTGATTGGGTGGAGGTCAGTGATCTGCTGGAGAGCATGAGCCAGCAGGCCTCCACCCCTCAGTCCGGCCGAGTGGAACAGACAGGCCTGGACCTGCGGGGGGGAGGGAAGATGGGGGCGGGGGGGGCACTTTGAGGAGGGTCGAGGCACGCTATGATGCTGGAAGTAGTTCAAAGCGGGGGAGAGACTCAATAACTGGGGAGGCACTTAGAAAAGGGGGGAGAGACCCAATAATCAGGGAAAGGGCTTTACAATAATGGGAGAGATAACCTGAGCACGGGCAGTGACTTGTTACTGGGGAGACGCTGCCCCTGACGGAGACCTTGGATGAATGGGTGGATGAGCTGATGATGTAGGCAAGCAGCCAATTTGGCGTTTGCTGTCGATGTGGAGGGGTGGAGAGGTGAGGGTGAGGGTGGAGCTTGCATGCGGGTCACACATGAAATGAACCAGATGAACTAAGAGAATCATTAAAATTAAACGCTCATTAAAGCTAATTGACATTTTAAGGAATCTGGAGAGTCCGGCTCTCTGCTCTCGATTTTGCTGCCTGTCAATCACAACAACCCACCACCACCACCCGCCCTCCCTCCTCTCCTCTCCTCTCCTCTCCCCCACAAAGAGCTGCTCCTCTTCCTTTTCCCTCTTCATGTTGTTCTAAAGCTGAACTATAATTAATTCAGGTCCACGTACAATCTGGCAAAAATGGCAGTGATGAAAAATGAAAAACCTCACTCTCCTTTGTGTTTCATCCACCTGCTCAGACCAAGCAACATATTTCATGATCCCTTAAATAAAATCTATCAGTAAGTCTCATTCTCATGTCAGGCAACAATGTGATCAATGTTTTTACTGTTAACTCCTCCTCATTAATCCACCTCAAGAGTTTATGTTTCTGGGAGCTTTTAATTAACTTCATCACAGTTTAAGATTTCTGCAAAATTATTTATATTTTCTTACCTCACGACACACTTTATTGAACAGAACCTAAGCAGATATTCAGAACGTACTTGGCTCATTTCCTTTTTTTTATGCACTCTCCCTTCTTTTGGTGGTTGCTCCAGCAGGAGGTGTAGCTGGAGGAAGAGAAGGAGGAGGATGAGGAGTTAGAGGAGGAAAAGGTGGAAGGACAAGGAGCGGAGGAAAGAGTCTCCAGTCTTTACTTTCAGCTGAGATTCCTCCAGGCAAAGTATTTGCTTACAGACGCACAGTGGACACTTATAGAGTATAGAACACACACACACACACACACACATACACACACCTACCTGAGGCCAGGGCAGAATATCAATAGCGAGCGAAACACACCTTGGATCAGGCTCAGCTCTCAGTGAAAACAAGCCGCAGGCTGCTTGTGAACAAGAATTCAAGCTGGTGTCAGCGAGGTCGACCTGCGGGGAAAAAACATGTCTCCGTCTCCGCTGCCGCCACACATCGATCCGCAGCACATCGTCAGCGTGCTGACGGCGTTCCGGAGGTCAGACCTGCAATTCGCAGCCTACAGCTCCGTCCTGGAGGCAGAGAGATGCGCGTTGTTCCACTGGTCGCAGGGCGTGTAGCGCTCCAGGACATGAAATGTGAATATTCACAACCTCGTGACCCCTATTTTCCCTGGAAGGTCCAAATCACATACGACTTTCCGAGCACAACGGCTAATGGACGTTCCCTCTGGAGAGGAAAACCAGTGGCAGATGCTGACTCCATAGCGGTCAGGGGTGTAATGCATATGGCAGCCTCTAGGGGGGGCTGGAGGGCGGACAGCAGGCGAAGGTCAAAGGTCAGTACAGGTTGACTTTTCCTGACCATACAACTTACAAACTTCAAAACAAGTCACGTGTTTCATGATCATTCACAATGTTTTCAAATCATCCAATCACATGTTTAGTATCATTTAAGGTGGTCCGGTGACATTGGCCATTGATCGATGGTCTCCGCCACTAGCGCCATGTAACCTGTGTAACCTGACTTTTATCTCACACCCATCCATTATCTTACCCACTTTGTCACAATGGTTTCACTGGGCAATCTCCAGCTGACACTGGATGGGGGCAGGGAACAAACCCTGGACAAGGCACCAGTCCATCATAGAAAAGATCTGCTTTACTTGACATTGTAAAGGAAATTTATTCATCAAAAGATGAAAAAAAGCACACCACAGTACAGCATGTCCACCAGATGTTCTGATTTATTACACTGACACATTATCCCAGCTATGATCATTGTGTCCCAGCAATAAATAAATGAAGAAACAGCACATGGATATTGTCCTTCCTCCTCCTCTCTGGTTTTAAAGGCAACCTCTGTGCGGTCTCCAATGAGAGATGTAGTTTAGTAGAGCTCCCATCCGTGAAATATGAATGGCATTTTGGGGAAACGAGTCAGCAAAACGTTATTCCACACCTGCAAACACGCAAACGTGGGCCCCGCAGGCAGAATGGGCTTGCGGTGATATTAACATGTGTGTTTTGGGATCTTAATTACTTGTCGGTGTGTGAGAGCGTCGGATTCATAACGAGCTCCCGGCAGCTCCGCTCACCTCGCTGAGCTTCACTAAATTGGACGATTACTCACTCGGGCGGCTGAACATGACATGCAATAATTGGCGCTTGCAGATTTTACTTATTAGTATGATGTATTGATCCGTCTGGCCCTGTGCACACCGGACACGCCCTAAATCCATAAACGCTGCTTCCTGTTTGTTATCTGTGGCGAAAGGTCAGCGAGCGAGCGAGAGAGAGAGAGAGAAAGGGAGAGAGAGAGACGTTCAGGCAGGAAACAACACAGCCATGAGGTGTGGTCCAGGTCTGTGGAGGTCTGGTCCAAGTCTTCTGAGGTCTGGTCCAGGTCTGTGGAGGTTTGATCTGGGTCTCTTTGGCCTTGACCAGGTCTGTCGAGGTCTAGTCTAGTCTTAGAGCTCTGCTCCAGGTCTCTTGAGGTCCACGTCTGCCTGGGTGAAATCCGTCTTTTGAGATGTGCTTTGGGTCTTTTGTGGCCTGGTCCAGGTTCATTGCGGTCTGGTCCAGGTCTCTGGAGGTCTGCCTCCAGGTTTCTAGAGGTTATGTCCAGGTCTGTTGAGGCCTCATCCAGGTCTGTGAAGGTCTGGACAGGGTCTACTGACATGTACTTCTGCTTTCTAGTCCAGGTCTGTGGAGGCTGGTCTTGGTCTACTGAGGTCTGCTCCAGATCTGTTGAGGTTTGTTTCAGGTCTTTTTCTGCTCTCGGTCTGATGAGGCCTGGTCAGTACTGTATGTAGTGATGTCTAATGAGAGATCTTTGGGGGTTTTCTCCAGTTTTTTCGAGTCTATTTGTCTTTTTTTATCAATTCAGAAAGAGTCACTGTCCATGGTTATGTTTCAGATTAAAATGAGACATTTCACTAAATCAAATCAAACTTACTGTCACTGATTTGTTTTGGTTTGGGTCCATCCTACAGGTGCTTAAAATGAAATAACATGAAGTCATTTGACAAAAATATTTTTCTGTATGAGACTACTACAACATATGACCGATGCGCTTTGTAAGAGTATAATTTATGTTCTCCACCTGATGGGCGGAGCTTGTGGCTCTTTGTTTTGACAGGTACACCACTGACTTTTCCTGCGGTCACACCTGATGCCCCCCCCCCCCCCCCCCCACCCCCACCCCCCACCCCACCCCCCCTAATGAAACTGCAGAGGAGGAAGCAGGTTTATTCTCCTCTCTTCAGCTCCTGTGAGAGATGAAAGAAGGGCCAGTGGCAGGAGCGGTGGCGGGAGTTGGGACAGGTGGCGGCTTTGATTAAATGTTAAATGATGAAGAGGAGGGCCACGCTCCAGCAGCAGGGCCGGCTCACCTGTCACCACCCCCGCCAACCCCCCCCCCCCCCACTCCGCCGGGAGGAGAGGACCGCCGGACAGGCTGATTCATGGCGCGGCTGGCAGGAGCCTCTCAAAACAATTTAAGGATAAAGTATCGTCATTTTTAAGCCCCCCATCTCTCCGCTCCGCACATTTAATGTCTGACACCACATTTTTTTCTCCCCCCCCCTCACCTCCCACCTCCTCCCATCTCTCAGCTCTGCTCTGCTTCTGTGGTTAAAGAGATCCTGCGCTCCAGAGCGACTCCTCACCCGGGCGTTTTTATCACTGTCAGAGGTGAAGATCAGGAGGCATCAGGCACAAAAAAAAAGAGAAAAAAGCAAAACAACTGCTTGTCTCTGTATCAACACTCTTTAGTCTCTGTCATCGGCTGTTTTCTGCATCCATCACCTAAGCAAATTCCTTGTTGATATAAGACTATGATACAATAAATATACATACTATAATCTCTACTGTCTTATACACTGTATACAGGACATACTGTAGTACTATATTCAGAAGAGCTCAGTATTCTGTACTATTCTCTTTTGCATTCCTGGACATTAACATGTGACTCTATTCTGCATTATAACAATGACCTTACACTAATTAAGCCATTATTAATCAAAAACTGTTAAAGGATGTCGAGGATGAGCTCTGCCTGTCTGTGTGTGCAGACTCGTTCACTGTTCGCTGGAACTTGAAGAAAGAGGAAAAGAGAAAGAGGAAATTTTTATAATTTGGTGACACCAGGGATCTTCATTAGCTCGTGTTTTATTTGTCAGCTCGGTGACGTGTGGGTGTGTGGTTTCACTGTAAAGAAAGGAAAATCCCGGGGAAAACATCATTCAAGTGTCAGGAAGACGACGATGAAGAAATTAATCTTTTTTGTCATGTAAATCTGGCGGTAACGAGGAAGAAAACTTCAGCTGCGAGTTTAAACAACTTGAATGTACTGTAGCGTAAACGAGGGTCTTTTAAATCATAATGTTTATTCCAATTAGTCGAATATTTTTTTACTTTTTCAAGACATGACAACATTGATAAAGATGAACATTTAGGTCCAGGACAGGTTGTTTATGGGCTGGGAAGCAGAAGGCAAGACAGGGAGGGATGTAAATGGAAGGAATAAGGAGGAAGTGAGAGATGAATTGACATTTAAAGGGCCGGGTAGAGAGGGAGAAAAACGGAGGCTGTGATAGGACAAGACCAGAAGGTGATGTGACATCACAGCGGCCTGGTAGTATGACAAACCATGATCAGTGTGTGTATGTGTCTCTAAACGAGGGAAAGTGTTTGTGAAACCCGTTTTTGAAAGCGATCGTGGCGTCATCCTGAGACTTTCCGACGAGACCCCCCTGTGAAACTACATGACAGCTAGACTAATTAACTCTTTTATTTAGACTACAGACAGACACAGAAAATAGACTAATTATAGTGATTATTCACTGACTCATGCGGAACATCGTCAAAACGTTTTTATCTGTTTACCAAATTTCAATATAAAAACATGAGCCGCGTGATGTTCTCTCCAAGGCGCAGCCATGATGTCAGCGCGTTGTGACATTTGAGGTGTGGGCGCAGGTGCGCCTGTCACAGGTGTGTTTTCCAGGGAACAATTAAAAATCACAATATGACTAAAATAAAAGGAACGTTTTCCATATTTTCCTTTTCAGATGTCTGCGACAGAGAAGCCTCTAGAATGAACAGATCAGTGGCTAAAGATGTACAACGGGTCCAGAAGCATCATATCTACCATTACGTCTACCATTATTACATCGTTATAATTGCCTTAACCATTGTAAAGCACATTGAGTTTGCCTTGTGCATGAAATGCGCTTTATGAATGAAGATTGATTGATTGATATCAATTGTGCATATTGAAACCAAAATAATGGACATTTTTAGATCTAACCTGTTGCACGGACTATATGGTTCAGTTTCCCTTTAAACACTGAGTCCTGTATCCTTTTAAACAGCTGATGTGAAGGTTGGGACCAATCAGCTGCTACAACCCACACCCTCCATCGCTCAGTCAATCAATCAAGCCTTCACACACTCCACAACACAGGCTGAGGAGATGAATGTGCGAGTTTGTCCTGTAAATTGAAGTGATTTAAAGGTAAGGGGAGTGACAAAGGTGAAAACGCATTCAGCCGATACTTTGTTGGAAGTATTGGAAATACTACGATTTGGATAAGTTGGAAATACTTGATTGATTAATGGGCGACAAAGAATCTGGGCAGAGAAGAAATACCCAGCAACATAATCATTTATCATCACAAAAAAAGAAGAAATGAACTGTTTTTGGACAAAAACATCTCTCTTTTTAAGTGACAAATCTGAGGAGAAAGTTTCAAAATGTTGGAAAGATATATTCGAGTGAGGGGCGAACACACACACACACACACACACATCGCTTTTGACTGAATGCGTGTGTGTGTGTTTACAGACAAGAGCTGCCACATGGAGAGTGTTTCCTCTGGCGGCCCACCTCCCTCCTCACCCCCCCCCCTCCCCTCTCCTCTCCTCACCCCCCTCGCCCTCACCCTCGTCCATCCACCCGCAGAGAGGCCAGGGGAGGAGATGGCTCTCAGAGCGGCCCTTCATGTCAGCAAACTCACATCAAAGAGCCGCTGAAAGGCATGCTGGGAGAGAGTGGCTCTCATAAAACATCCTGTAGGTTAGGGTGTCATGTCGTACTGGCAGCACACACACACACACACACACACACACACACACAGACACACACACACACATGCTGTACCTGGGGCAGTGTCCCAGTCCCACTGCTCCCTGCAGCGTGGACTCATTAGATCGGACCGTGCCACGTTCCCTCCGTCCGTCTGATCCCGAGTCTGTGTGTGTGTCTGTGTGTGGGCTCGTCAGGACTCACACAGGGCTTTTACACTACCACAGTTCTGGTTCGGAAACCAAATTATCGACCTGTCAACATGTTCACATTAAGAAATAGAAATGAATTTGAAAAATAGAGCTTTATTACGATAGACAGTCTCAGTCTGTTCTCACTGGGTCCGTAATACCATCCAGCAGCATCCCTTCAGAAAGCAGCAAAACTGGACAGATCTTAATTGACTTAAGATTGAAAAACACATGTGTGTGTAAATACAAGAAACAGAATGTTAACATTAACGTTAGATATGATATGATGTCAACAAGAGTGCACATGATGTCTTGCTTCCTGTTATGCTCACACTAAATTCTGCTGAATTGACACATTTCTGATCAGACATCCAAAAGAAAAAAACTTGCAAATGTGCAAATTGTAGATGTGTATCAGCTTTTGGTACAGTCAATATGCATGTAGTGTTAACTCATGGTCACCCTCACATCTTTAGATTCCCCATTTAGCCTAATCATGCATGTGCTTTCACTGTGGCAAGAACCTGGAGGAAACCTACACAAACATCTGAGTATTTTGTTCTCAGGTAACAGTTCGACCCATGAAGCCGCCCATGTGGAGTTGTTGCTCAATTTCATTGTGAAAGTCCACTTTGACTCACTCATTTTCAGCAACTTCACTGCATATTTAGGAGGCAAACATAGACCTGGACACCATAGAGAGTGTGTAGTCTATGCTGTGTCTGGACCCGCTTGGATCTGAGGTCTTTTTTCTATAATGCGACGTAGCTGAACTTCTACACTTTAACTCTGAGTTGACTTAGCAAAGTCCCTCACCAGCTGGATATATTGTCCCAGAACAGGTGATTTCCAAAGCCGGAGATTAAGCGATAAATGATGGAATCTGCTCATGTCAACTTATGGGGTTTAGCTTCTAGCTCCACCCTCTGGTCCCAACTTTACGCTCTCTGCAGCCAAACACACCAAAGTTATTTGTCCATGTCTGATCCCGGAGTTGGAGGTTGTCTGGTGCGTAATGAGCCGCTCGCTTGTAGTCTCGTTAAAAACCGCCGTAACGTTTCAGACAGATTCCCGGGGTCAGAGGTCGTGCGGATTCCTCAGAACACACACACACACACACAGAGAGGAAAAAGTTGAGCCGGGGAGAGAAAAAACTTTCAACTGCGAGGATGCATCGGTCGTTATTTTCTCGCAGCGGCAGATCTGACTGTGTAATTATGAAAGGAAGTCGCTCTGTGCTAACAGAGATTTAAAGCTAATGAGAAGACAAATGGAGCGGAGGTGAATTTCTTCCCCCCTCAAGCATAATCAAAACATGCAGGAACGCCGACTCATTACCCACATATAATTACCAAGTCATACTTATGTGTAATGGGAAACTTTGGTTAGTCTTTTTTTTTTTCTCTTCCCAACCATATTCAGCATCCGTTTGGTTTTAGTTTCAGAATGATTGCCCCTTTTTCTTTCCCTCTGCTCTAAATTGTATTCTGCCATTAGTCTAATAATACATAATTGCATTTTAAAGAGGTGATAGATTATAAATTCGCATAATGAGGACTGCCACCTCATTTATGGCATAAATCTCTGTCAGCATAATGTGTGTCCTTAATAATGCTTGTTCACAGCCTGCTGAATTAATTAAAATCAATTGAACCTGTCGTATAAATCAAGGTAATAAATTATTAAATTATATTGTGTCACTTCACGGCGACAAAAGTGGCAATTCATCAAGTGTTTGTGAGGTGGGTGAGGAGGTGCTGCGATCGATGAGAGCGAGGTGGAAGGAAAGGTGAGAGACGGCGAGGGGGAGACTCTCCTTTCCAGCGATAGAAACGACCCATGATTCAAAGCTGAGGCGGCCGAGTCGTGACGCTGGCGGAGCTGCTCCGATGATCCATGGAGCTGCGGGTGAAAGTCGTAAAACTTCATCAGTGCTGAAAATTAACAGAGGGTTCAGAGCTGCCTCCCCCCATTAAACTGCACAACTCCTCACCTGGAGGGAGGGGGGGAGGGGAGGGGGGGAGAGGGAGGGTGGTAAGAAGACAGAGGTAGAGTGTAAGGGCTAATCATCGTCATTATCTTGCGCACAACACAGACATGAATAGACTCACAGACATGAATAGGTTTGCCATAAACCATGGAAAACCTCCATAACATAACTATGACTGTTTTACGTTATACTGGACATCGTTCCATCCACCTGTCTCACCTGCTTTGTACCACTGGTGTCACTGGGATCTGATAGCTCCCCATCTTACAGTACCATTCACTCACACATTAGGGGCGATTAAGGCCACGTTTCCACGTAACCATTGCAGGTCAGTACCGGCTTTAGTGCGCATGGTCGTCATAGCAACGCCGCACGGAATTCCATGATGTCATCTTCAATGGACAACAGTGGAAAAACTTAATAAGGGGGGGCAACAACGATGAGGACAATGCAATATGTGCACACAATGGAGGAAACAAGGGGACGATCTGTTCGATGACATCTTATTCCGCTTTTCCACTACGTGGTTGTCACTGCGTCATTGTGTCATCAACGCGTGACCCCTGCCAAGTAAAAAAACAAAAACAGCCCGGTTTAGTACCTGCCTGTATAGTAACCTGCTATGAAAACAATACGACTACCACGAAGTGGAAATGTAACTATCTCAAGTTGAGATAGTTTTGTTGCACCTTGACGTCTCACAGGGACGCTGTCCCTTTAAGGCTGCAATGGGCGGAGCCATATTGGAGCAACTCGGGTTGAACTGATGCATAAATCGCTTTTGTTATTGCAGTGTATATTTTATCGGCTTCTTTTATGTGTTTCCATTCTTCTCGCTCCTTAATATGTGGATGCAGTTTGTACTTTATGGTGCAGAAATAGTGGAACTCTTAATTTCTAAGACGAGTTTCAACCCATCCATCTCTCTGTCTTTGCTCAGTTTTATTCTGAAAGACAGCTTTATTCATTTTTGATTTTTGGATGGTATGGATGGTATTCTTCACATTTGGACCCATATGATACTCGCTTCGGGTCAATAAAAAAATATTTTTAATTATTTTCACCATTATGCGAGCTGAGGCACGGCTACTTGACTTGCATGGCACGTTTCATACCCTCGGGCTGTTCCAAGTGCTTTATAGTGCAATGAAATAAAAAAACACAATAAATGATAGAGGTTTACAAGAAAAGAATAATACGAAGAGAAAAGAAATAAAAGGTAAAATTGATCCACCTACAGTATGTCGAGTGAAAGAACCTGCCTTCCTCCTTCAGAACATTTCCTTCTTCCACTTTTAAAACATTGCGTTACAGCGTCGTTAATGATCGGTCGAGGAAGGTTGAAACCTATAAAACGGGAGTAAATCATGAAGGGGAGGAAGTCTCTGCTCGGGTGCGTGTGTGAAACACCTTCGCTGTCTGTTTCCTCTCCGAGGCGTCGTCGGGACAAACTGCTGCGACTTCTGACACTCGTTCATCTGTTTTTTTTTTCTTCTCTGGATCAAATCCCGGCGGTGGTAATAACATCCATGTAATGGGTGTGAGCGTGTGTGATCCCCCCCCTCCCCCCTCCACCCTCCGGCTGTGATAAACCACCACGTATGATCACAGGTGGCGTCCCAGAAGTCCCCGCAGGCCCAGTGTAAACCAGTGCGGCTGTAATCTGGTTTCCGCGGCATTACTGGATATTGAAAACTTAATAACCGGTGTACGCTGCGCCTCCTCTTAAGAGCCAACGACCGGCCGGGCGTTTACACCTCGGAGGTAGCCATTGACCCACGCTAATGTACAGGAAGTGGATTTATCAAAAGCAGGTTTGAAAGAAAAAGAAAGAAGAAGAAAGAGGAAGAGGAGCCCGACGGGCAGAGGCTAAGTTGATTTGTGCGGCAGGATTGATTACAGTGTAATGTCTGTTTCTCTGCTCAACGCATTAATGTCCCGAGCTCCGAGAGTGGCTCGGCTTCCAGACAAGCACTTGTGTATTGATTTATTATGTTGTCCCGGTCTAATTACTGGGGAGGGAGGGCAGCAAACGAAGGAGCGAGGGAGGAATACGCTCGGAGAGACAGAACTCCGATTCACTTTGGTGAAAGCAGGAGGAGAGAGCTCTTTCCAGGAACAGTTTCTCTGAGTTTTGTTGCCTTCGAGGCTGAGAAGAAGTGCTTCCTCTCGAGGATCATTTACAGGGTCGAAATCCCATAGAAGCAGAGGGACAGAGGGTACACTTTTATCACCTTTGTGTCCATATTTATTTATTATTCACTGTAATATTCAGGGACAAATAGTAGCTGCCAATAGCAGCTGTGGCTTTACCTGCCTCAAGCATGTTTTCTGAACCTAGACAGGGCATTATGTGTAACCTGAACTGGTCATTTCTCAACAAACACTTAGAAATTAGCTATACTGGACCAGTCCTATCATTTCAATCAGGTGTGTTGGAGCGGGATACCTCTTAACACAAAATTACAGGGCAGGCAGTACTCGAGGACCGGAATGGAGAGACACTGAATCGGAGTTCGCAAGTTCACCTTGTGTGGGTTTTTCTCCAGGTGCTCCGTTTTCCTCCACAGTCATAAATACCTGCAAGTTTAAGGTGATTGGAGACTCTAAATTGCCCCTAGGTGTGTGTGTGTGTGTGAAAGTGAACTGTGTGTGTGTGTATCTTGTGATGGACGATCTGTCCAGGGTGTATTTCCTGCCTCTCATCGTATAAGTGCCGGCTCCAGCAGAGCCTGTGACGCTGATTGGGTACAAAGCGGGTTAAGGAGAATGGATGGACGGATGTTATTCACGTCCTCAACACCTGAGGCCGAGGCCGCCTGTGATTGGCCGAGACACCTGTCAAACGGCTGTGAAGCTTGGGTGAAGTTCATCCTCGCCTTCTTTACTCAAAAAAAGGAAAAAGAAGGTCTGCAGGTACGAGGAGCCAAAACGTTTCTTCATTGAAACGATACAATACCTGTAACGACAGATGTTGTTCGGGTGGTGGCTGTCAGATTCGTCGTGTCCCTCGGACGCTGGAGTCCAGAGAGGGAGACGACAACAACACGCAGCCAATTAAACGCCGATGTTAATGCGATTTTGCTTCGAGGATTGAGGCTTGGCTGCCCAGAGCCCCGCTCACAGATGCACCGACACGGATGAGCTGCTTTGATGGATGTGTGGAGCAAGGAGTGCAGCCACTGTACATGGATGTTCACACACACGCACACACACACACACACACACACACACACACAGTTTTCTCATTAATCTGCTGTGACTCAAACAGCTAAAGTATGCGTAATCACCTCTCAATCACTCCTGGATTATGATCTCGCCTCACGGCGACTAATGACGGTTTCTGTTCAAATAATGTCGACTTTTACTCAATTAGTTCGTCAGCTATTTAACCGAATAATCAATTAAAGGTTTAGTCTATATCAAACAGAGAATTGGAAAAACAAAAAGCTTTGTTGGGATTAGAAAAGAAACGCAGGATGCCGAGACTCGCTGTTAATTTAAAAAAATCTCCTCCGTTTCATCAGTAACTGAGGCTGAATCTTCACTCTTAATGAAGTCACACACACACACACACACACACACACACACACACACACACACACACACACACACTGAGGTCAATTTGTGGGTGACATGTGTGCGTTTTAATGGAAACACAGATTTCATAATAACGTTCTTCTGTTTGGATCCTTCAACACATGAGTGACCTGAGACTAATATGACATTATCTCCATCTACAGCACACTAACACACACACACACACACACACACACACACACATAGAAGCTGTCACCGAGCCACGTGCTGATGTGAATAAAGATGTACTGTAAAGGCTCTTAGAGAAAATCTAGACCTATCGATTCAATGGAATATGGTCATTTCAAGACGTATGCTAACAGGCTAATCCAGTTCAATTGACTGGGAGTGACAGCACTCCGTGTCAGTGTTTGGGAACAAATGTCATACGCTTGACCACAGGAAACGACTGTTTGGCCTTCAAGCGACAAAATCTCATATTAGTGCACTGAATTAAACACAGTGATGCCCAGTGATGTCAGGCTGTGCAGCTCAGAGTGGAACTGGGTGGAATTTACTCCTCTGCTTTTGCTCCATGTGGTTGTTAAGATGCACAATCGCAGTCACTGTTGCGGTCTTTTTTCATGTGGCAATATGAAAAGTGTAAGAATAATTCATGATTCATTCCTCTCAGCTTGCCTCGTCTTTCGTATATTCGTTCCTTTTTCGCGTCCCTATTGGACAAATCTGGCACCTGAAATATGATTAACAGAAAGTTTTTTTCTGTAACCTCTTGGCAGGAGGTCTAACAGTGTACTGCATGTGTACTTCCACTGACCTGCACATGCACAGCTTGCAAGATAACTATTCTGTAGTTAGGAGGAGGAAATAGACGTTTTCGTTTTTGGTCAATGAAACCATAAAGTGAGAACCGGTGGGCTGGTATGTGCCAGCACTTTTATGTTTTAGTCTTGGCACTTTTTGTAATAATGACTTATGACGTATTATGTCAGTCCTATGCCACCCAATGCAATGCAAGAGTCCTGGCAGGTGGAAATTATCTGCAGGGGAAAGAGGCCTAAGACTTTCAGGGGGATATCACCATAAAATGCTAATTCTGACATCACTTAGAAACCACTGACATGTGCTGAACATGAGGCCTTCGGGGCCCCTGGAGAGCCAGAGCTCCAGTTGCTAATCTTTAAAAAAAAATAATAATAAAAAGATGTGGTTCGTGCTCAGAGATTTGGATTAAATACTGAGTTTCCTCCCCTGTGCGGAGGTTTACTCTAACTCCGCCGGGCTGCCCGTGATGTTTGCTGTATTGTCATCTTAAGTTGGGATTTGAACCGTCCTGAACGTCCTCCCGGCCCCGGCTGACGTCTTTGTCTTGTTTGTTGCCGCGTCTCCGGCGAAAGCCCCGGCCCGTCGTCTTTACACGCGAGGCAGAATGCGCTAATCTCCTTTTAGCGCCGGGATAATCTCTCCCAATTCAACTGTAATCAGGCAGACATCTTGTCCTCCGCTGACCCAGAAGCCTTCTTCTTCCCTCTGCTCCTTCTTCTCCTTCTTCTTAAACGCTTACACAAAAAAAAGAAAAAGAAAGGGAGGTGGAGGAGCGGCTGCGATGGAGACGCTCGTCTGATCAACAGAGCTGAGCCTCGGGCGTAAATCCCTGTGAAAGAGAGTAAAAAGGAGAAAAACAGCGCCTCTTTTTTCTTTTTTTTTGTTTTTTGGGAGAGGGGCGGGTATAGCCAGAAAAGAAAAGAGGTGTGGAAAGAAACCGAGAGAAAAAACAAAAAGAAAAACTGTCATGAATCTGAGCCGGCCGTGAGAAACAATGCCACTTTAATTGTTTCCTGGGGGATTTAGCGTTAGCCGTGGATTTCCACCCAACCCCCGCCTTCATTATGATGCACCCCCCCCCCCCCCCCCCCCCCCCCGAAACAATTCCTGGCACTTGTTGACGTGGGCACTGTGCCTCCATCTCCTCCTCCTTTCTTTTCTCTTTCGCCCACCACCTCTCAATCTCCCTTTCTCCCGCTCTGTCTCTCTCTCTCCTCCCTCTCGCAGCGGGCCTCGCTTGCTCGGCTTGGCACAGATGGGCAAACCCAGCAGATGTTTTATCGGGCGTTTTTTTTTTTTTCTCTCTTCTTTTTTCTCTCTCTCTCTCTCTTATTTTTTTTCCTTTTTCTTCCCCCTTCCTGCCTCTCTCCCGTCTCTTCCTCGCGTTAGCTCATCTCTCCTGCTGCAGAATGGATTTGGGTTCGGGAGTTAATGAGGTGATTTGCATCTGTCCAAAGCTGTTTGCTGTGGATTGTTTGGAGGCAGAAACAACAGGCGGAGAGAAGCAACTTCCTCCTGCCTGAGTGTGCAAAACACTGTGGAAGAAAAAACAAATAAATAAATAAAACCTTCAATTCACTCAGTCATCAAAAGACAAGATAAACGTTTCTATAACTGATTTGAAATGGTAAAAATATCTACTCTGGAAATTGGAAACATACTAGCAAGTTATAGAGTAGACGTTTTTTTTCACTTTTTTTTTTAACATAAAAGCGTGAAAACCTCAGATGGATCCATCCTCGGTGGATCCAGGAACGCTGACCTGAAATGAAATTTTGTCGCTGGTGGAAAAGAGACCGTCAGAAGTAGAGAACTATAGTAAAGTAGAAAAGCAATTCTTCAATTCACTATGTGTGGACTCAACAATATCGCTGAAAAACACCCAGCATTCATTGAAGTCTTCAGGATTTCGAAGCAGGATTTCCTGTTTCTATTTCCATAAAGACGCTGTTATATGGGTGCAAACCAACCTAGGTTTACATTGATTATGCAGAACATTAATTAACTAATGGTGAGATTTCTTTCGGCATCTTCTCCTTTCTTCTACCTGTTATTTTCAGTTTAGATGGACATGACGCACATCAAATTACTTATTGTCATTACTGTCATTACAGCTGTGAGGTTACAACCCTGTCCACACATTGTAGTTTGACTCTTTCAGACTCAGGGTTTGTTAAGATCAGACGTGTGTTTTCATTTTGAGACAAACATTGTGTCACATTGCATGAAGGTGACAAAATTAAGCTCCTTTGTTATGCTTTTTCTTTATCATCCGATATAAGGAGCTGAAATCTGAGCAGAGTCTGCGTCCAGCTGTTGAATCCTCCCTCTCTTTTTCTCGATGAGAAGTGTCCGCTTATCACCCGCAGTGACCCTTTCACCCACATCATTTGATCGGTCGTTTCGGCCCCAGAGTATTGATCGCAGCAGCTTTGCCCGCTCTGTCTGACTGAATGTGGTGTGCACAGCCACCTGTGCCGCTTGGTACGATGACAAAGAGCCTACCTGACAGGTGCGGAAATGTTCCTTTTTCCAATCCAGACTCGCATTACCAGGATGCATCTGCTCGTTTGGGTTTAGTTCACGTTTTCATATCTCGGACAGAGAATCTGCCGGACGCTGGAGGCACTTTTTTTTCCCCCCGCATTTCTCACCATTCCTGCATCCGCGGCAGTGTAATTAATCTGGCTGACAGGTGTCTGCTGCGCAGGTACAAACAGCCAAATAATAGGGTCTGTTCAGGATGTGACGGCTCCCGCTGCTCGGCCAGCAGGTGTTTACTAAAAATGAAGCAGAGTGGAATCAGCAGTTTACTGCAGCGGACCCAGCTACGCTGATCATCCCAGGCCCTGCCAGGGCTTTATTTAGCCGCACAGCTGAGACCTGGACCCACTTAGACCAGGACCTGCTCAGACCTGGACCTGCCCTTACAACAAAACACCTTTAGCTCCAGGTCTACCTATTCTCTGTCACTCTACAGCTGTCCTATCAAAGAAAGGCCTTACTTAGGAATTGGTTGGTAATAGTACAAATGGTTATTTGTCAGTAGATCGATAGATAGATAGATAGATAGATAGATAGATAGATAGATAGATAGATAGATAGATAGATAGATAGATAGATTGATTGATAGATTGATAGATAGATAGACCATGCTCGCTAGCTAGATACAGATAGATAGACAAATAGTTACAGTATCTGTTGCTAGCTAGCTGACCAGCTGGCTAGCCAGAGCCAACTAGCAAGCTGTAAGAGACAGATAGATAGATAGATAGATAGATAGATAGATAGATAGATAGATAGATAGATAGATAGATAGATAGATAGATAGATAGATAGATAGATAGATAGATAGATAGATACTTACAGTAAGGGTAGCTAGCTAGCTGACCAGGTGGCTAGCCACAGCCAGCTAGCAAGTGTATGATAGATAGATAGATAGCTAGATAGCTAGATAGCTAGCTAGCTAGCTAGATAGATAGATAGATAGACAGATAGATAGATAGATAGATAGATAGATAGATAGACTGCAAGCTGGCTAGATAGGTACTGTAGCAAGACAGACCATGCTAGCTAGATACGGATAGAAAATATAGATGGATACAGTTAGCAAGCTAGCTACTGAACGATAAACTTTTTTAGTAATTCCCGGTACTGATGTTTAAAGAGACTAATCTAGAGCTCTTACTCTGAAAGGCAGCCTGGGTGCTAATGTGCTAACCCGTGAATCTGCTGCCAAGACCCATGAACAACTGTTCATATAAGTGATGAACCGGCTCCTGAATGCGCTGACAAGAGGCTCGATCAACAGTTTATGGAGGGAATTAAGAACGAGTTTGAACTCAGGTCAGAGCGAGTCGGCAGAGACCGCAGCAGCAGCAGCTGTAAAAATACTTTATAGGAGGAATTAGAGCTGATCATCATTAACCTGAGGCCAACACGGAGCGATAAAAGACCACGGGAGACGCAGTACGCAGGTCTGTTGGTGGATGCGAGGCTTCTGATGGAGGTGATGGAGGAGACACGGATGGAGGCGTATTGACGAGTTCAGCTCAGTTTTGTGTGTTTAATGATCCCGGAGCAACATCGACGTTGACTTATAAAAAAAAAAGTGTATTTGTGCTGTTTGCGCTTTTAAAATTGGACACAGAACAACACAACATCCACATTTGTTGCATTTCACATTTCACTTTTGATATTTTTATGCCCCCAACTTGATATCATCATGAATTATTTATCCTGTGGATTCTGTGTGGACGACTCAATACGATTTCTATGTGTGTTGCTGGACAGGATCATTTCCCTATATAGATGAATAAAGCACCCATCTTATTTCGCTTTATCTTTTAGATATTTTATGTTGACAAGATGAGGAGGCAAGATGGTCAAGTCGACTTTCCAGTCCATTGCGTACACACTGCTCACACACACTAATTACCCCTGATGCATGCGTTTTGGACAGACACGTCGAACCTGCAAACTCCCAAATTAGTTTCGTTTTTACCCGGTGACCTTCTAGCTGCGAGGCAGCAGCACTATCCTCTAATCCACCGTGCGGTCTGTATTTTCCCACCTTTGAGGGTGAGAGTTTTGCAGTTCGTGAGGTCACATTTCCGTACTTTATTTTCACTTCACGTGAAATTGTCCGGAAATGTGTTTTGCCATCTTGCTCACAGCTGGCTTCATACAGGCATCATACAAAACAAAAAACATCCCACATCTCCATGTGTTGCCACTACAGCTCTGTGGGGTGGAACAGGAAGGCGCTCGCTGTTTGTTATCTGCTTATTTTCCGGCAGGAAAAACAGAGCGAAACAAGTGTTCGGACTCCATAAAGCGGCTGATGAGCTGCGCGGCCGTTGATTCACGCTGACACAGCGCGGTTCCCGCGGCGACCGTCGCTCACACCACCAGGAAGTGACACGTTAATGTGGCGGGAAAACGGCGGATCGCCTGATGTTTTATTAGCGGCGAGCAGGTAAAAAGCTGCTTTTATTGGAGGCCCTTTGCTCCGGCTCACAGCAGGAATAAATGAAGGCATTAACATCAGCCACCTCTCCCATCGAGCCGCCGCGTCCGCCCCGGCCCGGAGTTTACCCACAATGCCGCTGCTCACCTGCCCTCGGCCAGGTGGACCTCATCATTCCTGCTGTTGGTGCTGTTGTGGATTCAGGTCCCTGGATGGTGTTGTTGCTGGAATGAAGCCGAGGCCGCCCTGGGCTCGACACACACACACACACACACACACACACACACACACACACACACACACACACAGATAGAAAGACTGCTGCTTTTTCATGTTCTTCTATTTCAAACACACTGAAAAAGTCGCTGGTCATCAGTATTTTCACATTTTGTTTTCCTTTTTTACTATTACTACAAGGATAGGGTGACACAACTATTTGATGTGGATTTGGTCTCATCTCTGAGCCAAACTTTATTTTGGGGTTGTACCAGCTCTATGTGTTCGCTATACAACACTTGTTGCGATCAGAGACAAGACGTCAAGTTTATTTCTCACTAGGTAAAATGATCTACAGCCGAACATCGACTTACCAAGACAATATCATAGGAAAATTTAAGAATACGAATTGTCCTTTCAAGCAATTTCCATCCCATTTAGTGAAAAAAATATTGAAAATATGGAAATGAAATCGAAATTGCCGCCCGACAATGGTCCTTTTTACACTTATAAACAGTCATATATTTCAATATTATATTAAAACAGTCAGATATTTACACTTTATACAGTACAAATTTTCTAGTTTTCATAATAAGAAATTCTAAGATACAAAAGCCCCTCTGGAACAGACTAATCTTGAGGTTTCACTGTATATATACTGTATATATACTGTACATCCCTCTTCAGACTCAGGCTCAAACAGACACATTGAATGTTAAGAAAGCTGAATATATGTCCCTCTTCTACTCAGAAGTTATGATTTAGATCTGGTTATTTACCCACAATGCATCGATTCATCAGGTTTACCAAACATTGTAAACATTATTCCTCATAAGTTACACAGTAGGGCTGTTTAGGTTCACCTTGTGGCCCCTCTGTGTGATCCTATACCTCTCATGTGCTGTTCAGACGGCACAGATGGAAGATGCTGACTGGTCCTGTGAGCTGTCAATCAGCAGCCCGGCCTGCCGGGAGTCTGGACCCCGGCAGCGTTAATGTCTGTCCGTACGTCACCTCTCCAGCTCCTCGTTCTGTTGCATTAGGTTCCTGTGGCGTGTGCGATCCCTCCTCTGTTGTTCTTTCAGGAGCGTGTGTTTCCTCAGCGTGTTTACTCGCCGCACAGCAGGGACACAAACGTGCACACACACACGCGCGCACACACACACACACACACACACACATCCACTGGGAGCTGCAAACACTGCAAGTTAACAGACGTAGATGTGAGCAGCAGAGGATTTAAACCAAAGAAAAGCAGCTTTTGCGATGGAGAGAAATGCAAACAATGGGTCAGAATCCAGTGTTTTTGATAAACCTGCTGTGAGAAAATGCATTTATAGAAAAAAAAAGTTATCCACACACAATAAGCGGGATAAGTATAAACGAGTAAAATAAACAACTCGGTCTAAAAGGTTCTTTGAAAAGGGTTTTGTTACCTGTGTCAATAAATGTGAGTTTTGATCTATTTGTACCAGACTTTGCTTTGCACCAGAAACTTATAAACAATATAGACGTGAAATTCACCTCAGTTCTGCTCAATGCAAATGGAGAACAGTAAAAGAGTGAAAAAAAAGAGTGTTTGACAGTTCAGTGATCTTAGGTTCTGCAAGCCTGAGATCACAGTTGGATCCGGCTGTGACACCTGACACCAGGTGAGTCCTTCTCAAACCTTCCAGAGGAAGCCGAGCAGACGAGTAGAGCTGAGCTCTCGGCTCGGCTCCCGGGGAACGCCACAGTTTATTAGTCGATCGTCTGGTGAATGCAGCCGACGGCTGCAGCTCGGTCCCAGCAGGGGTGGACGCCGCCTGAATCACCGCGCTCCGCCTGCACCACCCGCCGGGCCCGAGGAGTCGGATGTGAATATGTAAAGAGCAGAAGAGGCCGCTTTCAAAGGCTCGTAATCTGCTGAGCATACGGGTCTGAAAACGATTATCGCTCTTCAGAGAGTCACTTTTGTGTTTCGTTTGAATGAAAATGTTCTCAAAAGTTTTTTCCGCTCAATAAGTACATTTCGGTTTGTTTCTCCAACAATTGAACTTCAGTCGTCCGCTTTGATTTTCTTTCACGGATTTTTGTTGTTGCTTCTCTTGTTTCAGGATGAATAGAGTCTTTTAGAACAAGACAAAAGACGTGCAGGTGACAGTTTTGGCAGAAACATCAACATGTTTTGAGCTGAAATCTCAGCCGTACACGAATACGCTGCTTTATTGTATTTCAAATAATTAGTTCACATGAATTGTTGTTGTCACAGGTTCACTCGAAACACACACGTGTCAGCAAATGTTCGATGCAGATTAGAATAGAAAAGAATAGATCAGGAAGCCCTCAACACTGGCTTTACATTGACATTACATTGATTCTGTTATAGTGCAATGAGACGTTTTCTCTGGTTTATCCAAGCTGAAGAAAACCCATGCAGAACTTTACATTTGTGCATATTTACTCTGGTGTTTTGTATTGAGTGAACCTCGTTAAAGATACATTTCAGGTTTGGTACATGTAACATGTGAAGGGTCTTTAGGAGCTGGGACTCCTACCTGTGACCTCCTGGGTCTCAGCTGCAGATACGAGGCAACTATGGCTTTAATCCTGCCATCTTTCAACATCAAAACCAGGTCAACTTTACTGTCAGCTGCTATATATCTAGGACATACTGTATAGCAAATGGAAATTTTGATCCTCAATTGACATCTGATTCTGAAAGGAAAACAGACAGTCGTGACATAAGCCCAGCCTGAGAACAGGAGTATGAATGGAGCCATGAGCTGTACACGTGAACCTCGACGTGACGCCTTTTGTCGTCTCCTCCCAAACCTGGAAACGCTCAGCAGGCTGCCTGACGCTCCACAATCTGGAGCGCTCATTTCCCAGCATGCACCATTCCCCCGGTCCGTGCCCCGGAGGGCCCCTGGGTGTGACGATCCCTACGAGGCGTCGAGCTCTGCTCCTGGTAACGTGTTGGAAGTTTCCCTTTGCTTGTTCGCATTTTTTTTTCTTATTTATTAAAAAAAAACTTTATAACAGAAGGAGATGAATACGAGACGCGTCCTGACGAGCCGCTGAATAAGTCAGAAGTGTTGATTACGTACGTCGAGCTGCACTTCAGCTTTTCCGCGGGCATCGTGACGGCACGTCTCGTCTGCCAGGCGTCGTCCTAGCAGCGTCGACGTGCTGAGGTTTGAGTCGCTCTGACACCCCCCCCCCCCTCCGATACGGGAGGGGGGAGGAAGGGGGGAGGGGGGGAGAAATGAAAAGTGTCCCGCCGCTGAGGAGCTGATGACATGTTGGGCTCGACTGTCGGGGAGAATGGCAGCCACGAATTTGAGGCTGTCAGCCCGGTTCTTTTTTGACGAAGAGTCAAAACTCGCGGTTTGATTTCCTCCGAGTTTAGATCACATCCTATCACCTCGCCACTTACAGGTGTCAGCGGCTGTTTGACTGCACTCAGATGCAGCCAGGCGGGGTGGGGGGGGGGGGGGAGGGGGAGGGGGAGGGGGATGCAGGAAAACAGCAGTGTCACACGTACAGCATATGCAACGGGTTCATCATGAGGGGACAGTTTGTGGTTGATCATGTGGTGATAATTTGTCTTTTTAACAGTGATGCAGTTCATTCTGAAATTCTCAAATTTGCATGTGTGTGTGTGTGTGTGTGAATCAGACAGCGTATCGAGGCTGACCTTTGACCTCGCCCATCCACCCCCACCTGCAAGAATGTGCAACATCACTACCTATCATCGTCATCTCCATCCTTATGCAACTTCCTCATGAAGTCATATGCATTACATCCACATAATATATATATATACAAGTATTTATTCAAGTATTTATTACTACTTTATCTACTACTTACATGTTTGGGACATCTCTCAGGTTGTGTTTATTCCTACTATGATATGTCATGTGTGATTTGTTTGCCATGCAGAAAAACCCGGACACGCTCCCCAGAAGACGTTTCTACAATGTCGTCGTGCTTGTAATTATGTCGCACCTGTGCAGTGACAGTCTCAGTCTTTTGTTCTGCTCCGTTTCAATTCCGCTCAAGTCGAGCGGAAGAGGAGTGTCACTTAAAAGCTAATGGTGCAAAAGTACAGAGGAGAAAAGGTTGGGGGGGGTGACAGGAAAGTCAAAGGGAGAGAGACGGTGAAAAAAAAACAGGGTGAAAAAAGAGTCAGAAAAACACATCGTTCTGTTAATCAAATTCTATGATATCAGAATCCAAAACCTCCAAAAGTGTCAAACCGCAGCGAAGTCTTGGTTTTTCCTTCCTCTGACATTTCCTCTGACATCTTCTCCTTCTTTCCTCGTCTCAGCTTCACAACTAAGATTGAGACGTCGTCACTTTTTTTTTCCTCTTCCTCTCCTTCCCCTTCTCTTCTCAGTCGAGACACAACTTTTCAAGTCCTGAACCAATTTAACTCCGGCGGTGAGTGCACCTGCCAGTAACTTGCACAGAAAGTGTATGTTCAGCGACTGGAACTGGCTCCTCGCCAGTTGTGAAAAGCCCAAGAAAGAACAGGTACATTCGAGAAACCGAGAGAGCCGAGAGATTGGGAGAACAAACTAAGAGAGAGAGAGAGAGAGAGAGAGTAGGGGCAACTGAGGAGAGGGCGGGACAGAAACACAGGACATGTGCGAGCAGGTTAACAGGTGAACATGACTCAGACAAGATGGAAAGTGAAGCTTCCAGAAGATACAAGAGCAGAATAAAACTGAGAAAAACAAACAAACTGTGTGACAGATGGCTCCTCGACGGAGTCTGTTGGTTATTAACTGTGTGATCTTGCTACTGAACGCTCCTTTTTCTTCCTCTTCCCGGTTACTGCAGTCTTTTAGTTGAGGTGTTTTTTTTGCTCCTCTATTAAAAAAAGAAGTAGCAGCAACTCCATGCGGAGCTGTCGGAGTCCGCAGAGCCTCCTCACTCGTGACATTAATTCACATCTATACAGAAAGCTGTTTAATGGGCTCTTATGGACGCCCCGGACCCGGCGCCACAGCGGACATTAATCCATAGACTTGTACAGTATGTAATTTTACGCTTCAGCGTCACTTCGTGTCTCTGTGACTTTAATGGCTCTAACAGATAAACAGGAGTGAACGCCGCCGTTCCCGGAGCTTAGGAGGGTTTGAGTCGAAAAGCGTTTCGTGGATCCAAATTTAAATCCGGGACATTAGTTTTCACAGAGGAAAGAGATAAGACAGCAGGGATGATTAGGGATTTTCTTTTTTTTGGTAATTAAACGATCTCATTACTCTTAGGATCAGATTAAGCCGACTTTTTAAACTACTTCTGGGAATCTTCCGCGTCAAACTCAAACAGCTGCAAACACCATCGATTACGGCTTAAATCAGCGTCGAGTGTCGGGGACGTATCCGGCAACGGTTTCGCAGACGTGCGTGTGGGTTTCGCTCCGCGGCTGAAAGCCGAAGCGATTTCAATCATAACTTCAGAGCTGTCACAGTGAAAGGATCCTCCGCCGACTCACTCTGGTCCTCAGTATTATGAAGTTGGAGACTGGAAAAAGCAGAAGAAAGCGATGAAAGTGAGACAATCTCGCAGTTTCCATAATGCAACTCAGTAAAAAGAAAACTGTCAATCAAACTCCTCTTAAACAGGAAAAAAAATCATCTTAATTTCCCTGCTCATGTGGGTCAGTATACAGTATATGCGTATATTTGTGGTGGACACAGATATCATGATGCTATGCAAAACCTCTCCTCCATATTCTCATATACAGAGAGGCGGCATGTCATTAATCTTCTTTGCACAGGGTGTGAAATGTGTCCACATCTGTCCAGCTGATGGAAATGCCAATGTCAATGGCAGGCTCCATGATTTTTCCAACTGCAAAACTGCAAAATCTATCCATCCATCTATTCATCAATCAATCCATCCATCCATCCATGCACATACGAAGAAGGCAGCGACTTGACCTATATGTATGTTTTTGGACTATGTATGGAGCATCAAAGAAAACCTCATGCAATATATACATGCCGAGTTCACAAAATGTGCACATATAACTTTAATAGAAACTCCTTAATGACACTACTATTCTCTTTATTTACATGGAGACTCTATATTTGATAGAGGTTCAATGCTTGTGAAACAATACGCATAAAATACACTTTCCTGAGGTTCCATCGGCCCTTCTCACCATTATGATGAAAAGCGGACTCTGTATATGATATCATAACTGATGGGAAAGTCCTTCAAATAAGAAACATTGTCCACTTTTTCCTCTTTAACTTTTGCAGGTTGGCATCCTGACCTGAACCCACTGAGTCTTAAAACGATACAATGGCAGAGAGTGACGTAACTCTCGTACATGCCTGGTACAAATCACATGGTGACGGTCCCAGACGTAGGAGCGAATCAATGCCTCTCACCTGACTACTGCGTCTTGTTTTGGAGGAAGAGCAACCCTTGCGTCAGGTAAAAAGTTTCACAACCTAACGTCTCTTTTTACCGGGACGTTCAGAAACCTGACAGATAAACCTGCAGCTTCCTCTGCCGCCAAACACGCTCGCTCGCTCAGGCCGAGGAGATGACAGCTGGATTTTTACATAAAAACCTGGACGGATGAGGCTCGAACAGACTGTCGAGGCTCCAAAAAAAAAAAAAAAGCGCTGGAGCTGCTGGGGCTGCACACCCGCAGGTTGGGCCAAACAGCTGCCGAGCCGAGGACAGCTTCTCCATTAGAGCTGGATGCGAGCGAGGCGTAGCCATGTGTCCGCTTTAGAGCTCCGTGCACACGCCCCGGGATACGACGGGGAAGTCTTCCAACAGGAAGTAGCGCGGAGCAGATCTGACCTGTCTGCGGCCTAATGAAAGAAAGAACAGAGGAGCCGTTCTTACGTACTAAGCACTAATGCCCACGGACGACGTGTTCACGCAGTGAAGAATCACATCGTCCACCAGTCCATCAATTCAGCTCCGTCTCTTCGGGACGCAGGCTCTAATTAAAGCCGGGGCCGCTGCACGCCGGCGAGGATCAATAGCAGCTCCAGCGCCCTGCGGAGGGGCGAGCGAGGCCTGGCCGAGGCAGGGAGAGAGAGAGAGAGAGAGAGAGAGAGAGAGAGGAGGGTTGGATGTCTGCCTTCATTTATTGAATTTCCACTTGCTTTACAACTCGGTGCTAAGCAGAGGCACGAACAGGCTGCTAACAGCTAACCACACACACACACACACACACACACGCAGTGTTTTTCTCACTAGTGAGGGTTTTGTATTGAATTACATTCATTTACTGCCAGCTTATCCCACACTTAACCCTCTCATAAGTCTTTATTTTTAAATGAAACAGTCATATTTACCATCGTGGCTTTGCGCCAAATCTCGAGGAAGCGGGGCGTTTGCTGAAGGCCTCTCTCTCTTTGTTTATTCTTCCATATCTTGTAGTTTTAATTAACGATGAAAAATAATTCTAATAATCAGAGTTTATTTTAGTGTAAACGTTTCCATTCCTGGGGTCCATATCCTGAGGGCCCTGCAGCGTGGCGTCTGCATGTTCTCCCAGTCTCTGTGTGTTTTTACTTCAGGTGCTCCAGTTTCCTTCCTCGGATCCAAAAACATGCAGGATGAGGCCGGCCGGAGACTCTAAATTGCCCCTATGTGTGTGTGTGTGTGTGTGAGCTAGAGTGACAGCATGTACTGTATGTGCCCTGTGAACTGTGACCTGTCCGGGGGGGATTTCCTGCCTCTCTGCCTTGTCCTGTCAGCGTTAGAGCACATACATAAGTCCTACTCCCTGGCTCCGTCACGTGTCGAGCAGCTCCGAACTTGAACTCGAGACTCTCAGGGAAAGAAAAGGAAAAAAACGGTGTTTATTGAACGGCTGCGCCGACAGACAAAAGCAAGGGTGTAATCCCAAAACCGGAACAAATGTCAGAACAACACAAGGAGGAAAACTCACAATGGAAACGCTGAACACGGCGGACAAAGACGACCAGGCGGGAGAGATGTTACTACAAGAGGATGGAAAGACAATTAGACACAGGTGAATGGAGACGGACGGACAGAAAATCCAGTTCAGTTTCAATCCAGATTTATTTGTAGTGACAATGTAATCGGAGGCCACTCTGACTGATTGACATTGATGCACAGCCCACGTATGAAGAAAAGCAAAACAAAACAAAAACATACCCTGGACCAAATGCACATTACAGATTAATCATATTAGTACTTTAATTGTTCATACATATACTGCTAATATCTACAAACTGAAAGAGAGAGAGAAAGAGACATAGAAACCGAGAGATAAATAGATTTCTTGATGTTCACAAAGACATCTAGGGGAACGCAGGTAAGACTCTGCAGAAGGTCCTGGATCCAGCAGAGCGTCTATGTGTTTCTGAGAGGAGATGATGCAGATGTTAGGGTGTGGATCAGGGAGGTAAGAGGGAGAGAGAGAGAGAGAGAGAGAGGGAGTAAGAGGACTCATTTTCGTAAAATCTAAAATTGTTAGCCGTCAATCCATGTATCTCTGCATACTATCTTGCTCCAGCCCGCCTGTCCGCCCTGGGTGAGGATCTCCTCCTCTGTCTCTCACCCTGAAGTTTCTCCCTTTTGTTCCCTGTCAGGGGTTTTTCTTGGGAGTTGTTTCTCAGCCTCTGTAAAAGTCTAAAGGGGGTGTTTACTATGTCACATCTCTGTGCACGTTACTCCCTTTTGTAAGCGTCTGTTATGAACTGGCACGTAGAATAAGGAGACTTAAATGTAGTGAGGACACACCTTACAACATACGGGTCAGGATCGTCAGAATAAAACCGAAAGTGAAGAGAAGCGAGAGTCTTGACGGACACGGAGGGTCAGTCGATGACAAAGACGACCGACCAATCAGCTTCCTGGTCTGCGGGTCACTCTCAGCTCCCTCCAGCTCTCCACTGACAGCCGCCTCTATCACAGCTGATGTAAGTTATATAAAAAAAAAAGAAAAGAAAAGAAATTACACCGGGCGTGCTCCTGGCTCGGATGCTTTGATTACCCAGAGGCCTGCAGCTGTCGCTCTGTCCAATTAGTGTTAGGGATGAGCTTTGTCTCATCAGCGTGGTCACCTCTCCTCCTCCGCCTGAGCCATCAACACCGTCGCACCTCAGGGACCTCATCGAAGGCGAACGTTCGCAGTCAGCGTTTTTTCATTTCTTCCTTTCTTTTTTTTTTTTCCTTTCTCTTTTTTCCGGGAACTGTCAGAGTCGGATCGTAGATATGTTGTTTTGAGTCCATTGAGAAAAGACTGGAATTGACACAGCAGCAACAGAGAGATCTATGGAGAGCCTCCGGCTTCAGAGTCGATGGTATCAGCTCTGTGATCCATCCATCCAGCTACTCATTACTAGCAGAGCACAGCCACACATCTGTGAAGCAGGTCAAACAAAAACACACAAATAATCCCACAAAAGCATCTCAGAGATGAAAACGAAGTTGCGTAAACATCAAAATCTCAATCGAAATCGGTTTAATTGCCTCAAAGTGGCGATTTGCGACATGTGAAAACAAATACAGAGCGAATGAGCGTGATTGAAAGCCAGAAGAGAAGGAGATCTTTAGCAGAAAACATGTAAACAATATGTGAATCCTGAAAGTGGGAGCAATGCTGACCAGCTTCATAGTAGTAGTAGAAGTAACCTCAGACTCCTAAAAGTGAGTTTTAATGCTGGGTTCATACTTGGTTTTGCAGCTTTGCATGGTAGCTTCAATCTAGCGCATTCTGGGATCCTGACTTACTGTACAGCCACTTTTCCACCTCAGATTCTGATTAGTTTTCCTTCCAGACAAACACAGCTTAAACCAAACTGCAATGAGACAAATGTTAAGCACAATACAAACGCCGCTCTGAGATGTTCCCGTGCTTCGGCTCAAAAATAGCAACTACGGCTGTTTCGTAAGTGCAACGGCAGGTTAATGGAGGCACACTCGTTCGGCAGGTTGTGTTCGTCAGGGGCTGCACATTTCTGTGCAAAGCTCGTCATCGCTGCAGCTCCCCCGGGATCAAAGCGGCGGAGCGCATTTAGCGGCCGCCTCACCACTGCTTTACACCAGTGTTTTTACCCATCAGCCCGCATGGAAATAGCATTTCAGAGCGAGAACGAACAGCGGGGCGTTGTGGGGACGCACGAGGTCGAAGCACGCACGCCAACTAGTGTCACCAACGTTTGCCCGGCCCAAGGTGTGACAGGCCTCGTATCTGCAGAGAAAAAAAAAGAAAAAGAAAAGAAAAAAACTCCCTGATCCAGTCCACCTGTCATACAAATGAAGCGGCTCATGTTTTATTTATGAGCGTTTCGTGAATAGACGTCCTTCTTTGTTTCTGACACCGATAAATCGCGGGGTATTCTGGGAGGCTGTCATTACCGGGGTCAGCGTCTGCAGGGGGAGGAGGAGGAGGAGGAGGAGGAGGAGGAGGAGGAGGAGGAGGAGGCGTTCCTGTGTGTAGCCAGACAGAGGCGCGACAGTAAATAGGTGAGCGGAGCGGGGGGGGGGGGGCATGTGAAGAGAGAGGCTTGTCTTGTTGCTCTTTTGTCACCCTGATAGGTGACAGGGAAGAAATGGTAGCAAGGTGTAAGAGGAATTCACAGAAGTGAGAGAGGCTAAAAAGAAACACTTCTCTCTCTCTCTTTCTCTCTCTCTTTGCAGAGTGATGGAGTGAAAGCCAAAAGTAGCCAATGTTAACTCAAGTAAAGCTGATATGCCTCAAAAATGCCAGTTGAAAACTCATTCGAGTAATGTTTTTATCACAAATTAGCCTCATCTGAATGCCAAATTTTGCCCTTGACCTGGCTGGATATCTAGGGCTGTTGACCTGTTTCTTTTTTTTGTTTTTTTTTGTCATCCGTTCCTTTTACCTGGAGTGAGGACAGTTTCCATCCATCATAAGAGCCGATGGCTCTTTTGGGCTTCGTCAGACACAACAAAGTATGAATAATTCAAATCCTCAGCGGTAAATAAGCGAGCGAGCGGCAGAATCCTGTTGTAGGATAAAGTGTAATTATAGGAACTGCCAAGGTGTGTCTGAGGCATATGGCTGCGCTTCTCGCTGGGCGACTGTTGTTTTTTTCCGCTGGGTTTCAGGGAAGAAGGACGCCCGTCTTTGTTCTGGGATTTGTGACAACAATATGTGATTACTGCTGTTTTATTTATGGCGCCTGTTTTTTTTCTTATTTTCCAGCTTCCTTGTTTCTCTTTTTCCCCCCCGCAGAGGATTTCAGCTGCTGCCAAAGGCTCCGTCCTGGTCATCTATCATTTAAAGGTGCCAGTCAATAAATTATATGAGTGAATGATTCATTCAGGCACTAAGTGCAAGCAAATACTGTGTAAGCTGCTGTCCGTGTTCATGTTCAAAAGAGGAGCTTCCTCTTTAATTCATCAGGCCGTTTTTCACTGGAAACTCGAAGGATTTCCTTGGATCCTTCATGTGCACTGTAAAAAAATAAGGTCTCCTTTTCACACTTTGACACAAAATCTAAGATTCGTATTTCTATTTGAAGCAATGGACTACTTCCTTTTGACGAATTCCAGATGACATGAAATCTCCAGAGCAAAACACTGGTGAATCATCAGTCTTGTCCATCCTGTGTTCTGCACCTGAGATTTCCTGGGTTTACCTCCAGCATGTTAACTTCATGACTTCTTCTGCCCAATACATAAAATAGAGCTGAGCTGCTCTGAAAGAGCCTTCATGACCTTCACTTAGACACAAAAAAAGAGTACAAAAAGCTGTGAAAACGTGTAAATGTCCTAGAGGATGTTTAGTTTTGGAGTTTCCGCACAGTAGGAAGGTCCAAGGTTTGACTCCTGGTTGGATCGTCAACCTTTAAGTGTTGATTTTGGATGTTCTCAACACATCTGCGTGGATTTTCTCTGGGTACCCCAGTCTCCTTCCACTGTCCAAAATAAACGCATGTTTGAGTCAGTTTGAATAGAATATAATAGAAATGAACATTTGAGACTCTAATCTGGCCCTTGGTGCGAGTGTAAGAGTGAATTGTGTGCCTGTGTAGCCTGTAATAGACTGGCCGACCCCAAAACAGATGCGGTAATGGATGAATGGACAACATTTGGTTCAAATACATTAAAATAGACTATAAACAAAAAAAAGCGAGATAAACTCACAAATAGAAAATATCTGGTATCAATCAAGATGTTTTGCCATTGGATATTGAAGCACAGTTCAAGTGTCAGAGCCCTGGACATGTTTTGCATCACTTCCTGTGGATGAGTAGAATAATCACATTTATCAACACACACACACACACACACACACTTGGATTGTGATGTGCGGAAGTGCCAGTGCTGGTTTTTCAGCAGTGCAACCTCCTCCTCCTCCTCCTCCTCGTTGACTTCGCTCGGCTCGATGGTTTATGGCCGGTTACATAACTCACAGCGGCCCGGCGTTGTTAATAGTGCAAGCAGAGGAGATTCATTTTCATCTGTCACGGTCTTAATATCCACCGCCGAGCGCTCTGCAGAGCGGGCGTGGAGGTGCCTGCTCGGCGACAGGAGGCGACTCGTTTTGGCATCGGCGTTTTTTTTTTTCCGCAGCGAAAAAGCAACAGGAAAGACAGACAGGCGCTCGACACCCGAGGCCATAATTATCCTGTTTGTTTCAAGGCCGCTGTTTTGTTTTATTCAAAACCTCCGCAGGGCTGACGAGGCCCTGGAAAGGCTCATTTTACTGTCACGTCAGGTTTGTCAGCGGGAAAAACACAGCTTTGCATTAAATATCCAGAGTCTTTTTGTTCCAGCGCGGAATGAAGTGGTAGGGAGACACAAGTTGTCTAAACGTCCGTGTTGGAGCTCAGAAGAAACAGGCGACGAGGGCAGATTTGTTCCGTCCTGTGGCAGCTGCTTCTGCGTGTGGCCAGATTTACACGGACGCTCGTTCGATGCTGACATTGAAGATGATTCGAGCTAATGCGGAATAAACAGAGATCGTATTTGACATTGTATATAGGCTCCACACATACGCACACACACACACACACACACACAGGAAGACCAGAGCAAACACACACACTGATATCAAACTGAGAAGCGGGCGACGTATCCTGTGTGCAGAGACGTATCGATTACCACAGACGAGTATCTGTTATTGAAAAGCTTTCATTCTGTTCACTTGTAACTCTACCCTCCGGTGTCCGGAGGATGAACCGGGCCCGTCTTTGATTCTCACAAACCTTTGGTTGCCGGTTCCGTCTCGTTTCAGATTGCCATGTCTCTGTTTTCCTCTCACTTCCTGTCAGCACTCGAGTTTCGATATCAAATAAACGAGAGAGAGAGAGATGAGGACGATCTCCAAAGTCTGCCGGGGGACAGAGGTCAAGCAATCACATGCCACGCACACACACACCAGTGCTTTTTTTTGGGCAGCCCTGCGGACAGCCCCGGGCTCGCTCAACCTCACAGACGCAGCAACAAAGCTGACGAGGCAACGTATAGAAATATAAACAATAGAATGCATCAGGTACTATTTTGCTTAAAACGCATTCAGTCTCTTGTCATCTGCTTTTTTTGCAAGTAGCTTCCAGATGGTTCATAGAAAAGAAACCCAGCCATGCCAATCTAATCATTGTTTGTCTGCATCTGTGGTCCGAGCATAAAGTTTATGTGTCCTTCTTGTGGTTTTGAGACTTTTGTTGGATCCTGTTTTTCCCTTTGTTTGATTTCTGCATTCGATTTCTTAATAAAAAACAGACAAAAAACTTCTAAATTGAACCAAAGTAAAATATCTCAATCTCTTGTTAACCAAAACATACAAATGTTAATGACAATGACATGTGATAGTGATATGATGATGATATGTGTAGTAAGACAAACACTTAAAAGACATTTTGGTAGGTTTAGTTGAGATAATAAAGCATTTTGTCACTACTATCAAAAAGTACTGAAAACATCAGAGTAGCGACTAAAAGCAAGTTCATTTCCCAAATATTTTGCTCTGTTACAAAACTCAACAAGAAAATCTGCATTTTCACCCCCTTGGTAGAATCAGATTTTTTTTAACACTCACTCACTTTTTAACAACAGAAAAAAAAAAAAAAAAACTGAGACGGAAACTGTGATTCAGGAACCGTTTGAGCGGTAAATCCAGTATAATCCCAAATGCTTGCGAACAACTCAACACGTCTGTCTCTCTGTGGTTTCCTGCTGCAGATAGAAATCATTGAAACAGAGAGGACTACAGTGTGTGTGTGTGTGTGTGTGTGTGTGTGTGTGTGTGTGTGTGTGTGTGTGTGTAGCACTGATGAAGGATGTCGAGGTGACAGGTGTTGACGGGAACAGATGTGTAAAAATAAAATGACTGGACTCGTCCTTTGAATGCGTTTCACTGTAAAAAGTCTCAGTTGAATGTCAACGGGACAACGGGAGCAGAATGAACCTTCGTCCTCTTCCTCCTCCACCTCCTCCTCCTCCTCCTCCTCCCGTCCCGCTTGCTGCAGGTTCTCCTTCGGACAGGTGATCCATCAGCAGCGGATTGGGCGGGGCTCCCCCTGCCTCCTGGCGCTCTGATAAGCCACTCAGCTTTCAGGAGGCCCCACGTCTCCCCTCTCCCTCTCGTAGAGCCAAAAAGCAGCTGTCCTGGTGCGGTGGGAGGGACAAGGGCGGCGAGGAAGCCCCCGACGTGGGGCCGAGACACTTTTAGAAACGCTGTTTTCGAAATAGCAGCGTGAACAGAAGAGGAGGAGGAGGAGGAGGAGGAGAGGGGAGGACGGTACGAAGAGTCAGGACGATAGGACAACAGGATGCAAGGACACATAGGGAGGGAGGGAGGGAGAGAGTGGGGAGGCAGGTGTATGCCCAAGGACGAGCTGTGGCCCAGAGGAGGAGCAGGTGATGGAGGGGAGGAGGAAGAGGATGAGGAAGAGGAGGTGAAAGAGGTGTCCCAAACTTTCCTGCAGCACAATCACCCTGAGGGCGGCGTTCCAGAAGTGCGGCGGTGGAACAACTGCTCCCTTTGATGCTAACTTCCTGAAATAAACAGGTTTGTGAAAGGAGACAAAGAGAGGTGAGAGTTTAGCCTCTTTAACAGAATCTGAACCCTCGGAAAGTGAAGATAATTGCGGCTGATCCCTCTGCCTCGCCGCACACCTGCTTGTTCTCTGCAGAGCCTGCAGCTCCGAGCCCAGCCCCACATCCTCCAACACAGTTAGAGCTAAAAGGCCCCCAGGCTCTCCCCTTGCTTTCCTCTTTGCTGCTATGTACAATATTAATGAGGGCGATATCATTGTCTCAAACATCTGGAACAAAGAAAAAATTTACCATAAGATCTTGGTTTTTTGTCGCCTCACAACTAAAAGGACCTGGACCAAGTTCAGACTGAGGACTGAGTTTGCATGTTTCACTATGTCCATGTCTGTTTTAGCCCAAAAACATGCATGACCGCATCTGCATAGTTATGGGTGGAAAAGCTGGAAATACACCTGTCCCTCTCCTCACCTTATGAGGCCTGTGCCAATGTCTGGGGATTAATCAGGTCTATAAAATGGCTGAATGGGTCTTTTTGTTTGGGGTTGGGGAATGAGGAGGCTGTTTGTTCGGCTTTCTTCCGATTTCACAAAGAAAAAACTTAAAATATACTTGAACTGACATTAAAACCTCTGAGAAGGTCAGCACAAACTCCCAGGATGGCAGGACGAAGCAGCACCTGAACATCTCACACAAGCAAGGCTGACGTCTCCTCCCATTTGGGCGCTGTGTCATAGTCTGCTACACCTGTAGCTAACATGGTTAGTGCACACGCCTGCGTGTGTGTGTGTGTGTGTGTGTGTGTGTGGTAGCTGAGCTCCTCCCCACCTGTCAGCTCGACAGAGGGGACGCCTTGTTTGAAGAGAAAACAAACCTGATTGGAACTTGCGAAGATGTCGCCAATGTAATTATGACTCCGGCGGGCACGGCGGCAGCCTGGCTTCCTGACAGTGAGGTGCATTGTGGGAATTATTGGCCCGTGTAGCGCGGTATTAAACATTTAGAAGATGCTGATTGCCTGGCCCGCTGGATGTCACAGAGATAAAAATGACGACGACAGGAAGTGCGTTGGAGGCGACTAAAGTTCACGCGACTGCAGCGGGAGAGGTTCGGTGAGTATTCACAGGATAAGTCCCCGGGGACGACAGACCCAATTAACAAATCCCATTAATTACAAGACTATCACAAATGATTACGATACGGCCGTCTGCTCCTGGCTCGCCGTGGCCCACATTTTCTGCTTCACGGTGAAAAGGCTGGAGAAGAAGAAAAAAAAACAAAACAAAGGAGACCACAGACGATCAGACGCCGCTTGAGCGCCCTCGCGAACACAAGCTCGTTAATACAGAAACAGCTCCGACTGTGACGAGGGCGAGGAGCATAACACCAGAGGAGACGCTCTTGTTCTTCAGGCAAATTGATATTTGGATCGTGTGGGAGGCCGAAGACATCGCCAGCAGACCGTTGGTTCCTATCGGAGTGCCGAGGATTCAGTCCCAAAGACCAAACAAAACACATCAAAGAGTCGTGAATATGAGTATGATGTGTGGTGACAGGCTTGGTCGGACTTAGGATTTCATCTATGCAGATGATGCTCTGGTTCAGACTGTTAAATGTGAATCTGCTCGGATGAAGTTCAGCACCTCCATGTTATTTCTCAGCCAGAAAATGTGGAGCAACCAGGACAGGAAGGGGAGGAGTTACTGCCCTGTAGCAACATGGTACATACCTGTATCTTGGATGAATGAGTATGGTGACTATGCCATCCACAATACCTATTTTTTCGATGACTAAACTGCATAAAGACTGCAAGGAACCCTCTATGAACTGCAATAATGATCACAAATAACTTTAATTATTACATTTTAGGAGGATTTTTAATACTAGGCCAATGATTGAACAACAAGCCAATAACATAAATACCGACTTTCAATCTGTTTTAATTCAATCTGGGCAACATATCCTTTGGTACAATAAACAGCATGTCAGCCGTGTTTGTTATTTAATGAATGTCGAACCTGGACATCTGTTTGGACATCTGCTGGAGGCTCAAGGTGGAGGTGAGTCTCCGTCACCTCAGGCATCTGATTTGAGAATGTGTCGGTATCTTCGCACAGGAGTTTGTGAACGTAGCCAAGGAGACTACCCATACCCAGACGAACAGATAATGGAAAAAAGAAAAAAGAGAAAAAAACATCGAAAATATTTTGTGGAGGTGTTGTCGTGTAACAAAGGAGACAGATGTGGAAACAGCATCACGGCTTTGTATATGACAGACTGCAGTTTACTTTGCATTGTTTTTAGTTTCGAAAGTTTGCAACTTTACAACTGAGCGAAACTCTAAAGATGGGCTCCCCCTCTCCCTTCCTACCATCTCCTGGAAGCACATTGACCACGATCCGATAGAAATCCCAGTAGCAGGTGTCTGTAGTCCCTTTGTTTAGTCCGTATAGAACTCACACAAACAGGCAGTTAGTTATCGTGCTACTGAGCCACTGAGAGCCAGAGGGTCCTCTCTGCTGAAGCTAAATCATTTTAATTATGAAGACAGTGGAAATCAATATGTTGTCTGTACATGCACTCGCACGCTGCGGGAAGTCAGATATCCAATTATGCGTCTTATCTTATTGCTGTGATTAACAGCGAGCAGTCTGACCACACAGGAGTGTGTTGAACAGGCTTAAAAGGCTCCGTCAGTCATGTTGTAGCTACATTAACAAACAGGTTTTTATCTTCTAATTGATTGACTGAGCAGGAAATACACAGAGGAATATACCGGATGGTGTTTGCATGGAACTCCCGAGGAGATCTTTTTCCTTAGCCACTTCCACTTTTCCCATGCTGACATTTTTTATAATCAAATCATATAACATGGATTTTTTCATAGTCTATACTGTATGTAACACGAGGATATGTGTTTTCCAGATTTCAAAGTTATTATCTTCAATCTATTAGGAATAAAAATATAATCTGTGATCTCATTAGTTACCTTGTTTCTTTATTTCCATTCCTTTGCAACAATGATTGTAAGTGAACAAGGACATGATGTTTTTGACCTTGTTTGCGCCTCGTTTGAAGGACGGAAACTCATGAATGTCCAATTAAAATCATCCTCTCAACAGTCTAGATTCAACCGTTTGGTACTAGGGGTGGTGTGGCTATCAGTCCGGCCGGCCTGAGTCTTCCTCGCTTTCATTTGTCCTCCCACATGTGAGCGCTGATGTTTGGCTCGTGGATGGTCCAGAAGTGGAGCCTTTATGGACAAAACTGGGTCTCAAGTGGGATATCTGTGGGTTACTCTGAGGGTTAAACAGGGCTTAACAGGCTTTCTCTCCCCCTGTTTGCTCTCAATCCCTGGACAATCCACTCAACCACCGCTACGCCTGCTGGATACGGGCCGGCACTCGGGGACAGACACCGGCTCGGGAATAGACCCCGACAGAGATAAAAAGCGCGGTTCCTGTGCAAGAACAGGAACCGGCTCAGACGAGGAAATAGGAACACGGAGCGGAGGCTGAGCAGCAGAAGCAACAGGTCTGCGCTCTGCCACGAGAAACGGAGACAAATCGGTGGAAAAAACAGGCGGAGTCGACTCCGGCAAAGAGGCAGAGGCTCATTAAAGCTGCCCGAGCTCTTGCTGCTGTTTCGCAGAGTAGAGTGAAGGGCAACGCACACCTAACAAGGACGTGACGGACAAAAATAGCTCCCTCCTGTGGGAGGGGTCGGCCATCACCTGCTCCCCGGCACACGCACCTACCCCCCAGCACCCACCCACCCACCCACCCATCCATCCATGTCCTGGGGCGAGGTGAGGTCAGTGTCTCTGTGGATGAACTTTGGCCCCAGACGCCTGGTCGACAGCGAGGGCAGCGGCGCATGCTGCTCCCTGTGACTCCCTCAATTTGAACTAATGGCTCGGCTCCGCACAATGTCACACCTGCACATCTGTGTGTGAGAGCAGGAGGCGCCCGCAGGAGCGGATTGGTGCAGAGCAGGTGTGGGGGGGGCCCTAATCGGCTGATTAAGTCGAGGCGAAGGCGGCCGAGGGAGAAGCCAAAGAAGAATCAGAGCTAACTGAGCAAACAAGAGGAGAGCTGGGGAACGGACGGGAGGCCAGGTAAACAGGAAACTGATACTTGGAAAGAGTTTATGGCAGAGCTAGGTGAATTACTCTTGGTTTAATAATAAGGTGCAAAAGGTAGGAGAGCCACCTAAAGTGGTAAAAAAAACAGATTAACAAATAAAAAATGGAGGAAGAACTAAAGTTTTGTGGGCGAAAATGATGTGAGAGAGATTGACAAGCTAAAAATATGTCTAAAAAATGTTAAATTTCATCTGTAATAGAGTTGTACAGAAAATCATGTGATGTGAAGCAAAAGCTTTAAGTCAGATTCCAAACTCAGAACAACCCGTTCTCATCCCAACGCGTCAAATACCGACTATTTGTCACGCCCCTAAGCGTTGCATATGGACGCCAAGGGTACCCTTCCGCGTCTGTTTATTGACGCTCCGGGTTTTCCATTCACTCTCATGCAAACCCCAGCTCGGCAGGACGGGACGCTGAGAGCAGAGGCTCCAGCCAAAGCCCCTAAACGTCAAATAGAAACGCGGAGGGTAGAAATCCGCGTCCGGATTTGACGCTGCGAGTTCTGCATTGACTCTCATGCAGACCCCGGCTCGGCAGGACGGGACGCTGAGAGCAGAGGCTCCAGCCAAAGCCCCTAAACGTCAAATAGAACCGCGGAGGGTAGAAATCCGCGTCCGGATTTGACGCTGCGAGTTCTGCATTGACTCTCATGCAGACCCCGGCTCGGCAGGACGGGACGCTGAGAGCAGAGGCTCCAGCCGTCCATTCACTCCCATAATAACCCGGTCACGCGAAGCATGACGCCGCTTACTACTGTCTCATTGAAGAACCGAGTATCCTCTGCCCGGAAGTGTTTGTCTCACTATTTTCTCACTATTTGTACACTTTGTCCCGAGAATATATCCACTGACACGTTAAACAAGGCCAAAATGTGAGATACCTGGCTAAATAACTACGTAAATAATGTGAATTTATACTAAAACAACAATGATAACAGTGGATAAATTGGATTTCAACAGACTGTTTACATTTACTTTGGACCCGCCCCCCTCACGTGTGCGGCGTGTTACCATGGAAACGAAAGGGTTGTTTCGCTTCGCATTTGTGCCGACATAATTCGCTTCCTTATAGTCTCCTTTTATTCCTTCAATGAGTGGATATGATCTTTTGTTTGTTAGTTCTTACAAATAAACAAAAAAGCACAGGAAGTGGTTTTCAAACGTTGCTGAAGCAATTTTGACTTTGAATGCACCCTCTTCAGTCTGCGACACAAAGTGAGTGTTTACTATTTGCAGACTGAGGCAGGAATCGAAACTAAACTAATGAAGCGTCCGAGGTGTAGGGTTTCTTGAACTGCTCTTATGACTGCCAAAAACTCAGGAACCGAGACTATTGGAGAGGTAACCCCACAACTGTTTATTATGGTTTACTACGTTTTCACTCTGACACAACTCCAACTCCCAGCAGCCACCACGCCGCACTTTTTCATGACGTCATAGCCGCGCCGCACATGATAAGCTGGCTATGCAGTGTCTACTAGTTCTACACTGGTTCTAATAAATGTAAATGTTTATGATTCATAATGTACTGTGTCACATTAAATAAATATATATGTTGTAGTTATATATATTTCTTAGAAAGAGGTTTTCTGAACCCCCTGAAGCCTTAACCAAAAATGAACTACATTGCAATACACACTCATGTGCTCCGCCATTTTGTTTGTAGTCCTAATGTGTCTGAGTCAAAAGGGAGGAGGGGAGAGAAAAATACCTTCCCCTTAGAATTTCCTCCTGGTTTTTGTTTATGTTACTTGTCAGAAGGTCTTGTATTAGGATCTGCTGCCTCCAAGTTAATAGCACCTTCCTAGAGCAACTTTGCGTCCCCAAGGGCCCCCAAGGGTCTATGGAGGCAGGGCTCGGAGGATCTGTTCCAGGTCCGCTATGGGGTCTGCAGACTGAGTTTCAGGCCATTTGGTGTATTTTTGAGACCGTGGCAAGTCCTCAAAGGTGGGAAATGGCGAAAGTTCAAAGCCCCGCCCTTTGAAAAGTATGGCTCCAATCAGGACCAAACCAACACATATCATCTTGTCCAGGGGCCCCCTACAACATACTAAAATGTCAGATTCACAGCACCTTTAGAAAGAGATCTCCTCCAGATTGGCCTTCAGAATCTGATGGTCTAGTTTGCTATAGCTTTTAGACCCTCTCATTGTTCAATCAGGGACTCCACCTCAACACTTTGAGCTAAATGGCTGAAATTTTACTATGTTCAATAGTAGGTCAAGAGCATCCATCGTGCTGAGTTTCAGGCTCCTACTACCTCAGAAAGTGTCTGAGAGGGCCATACACAATTGAAGGACATGCCAAGGGTGACATGACAGCACCCCTCCAGCAGATGGCGCTCCATGTGACTGCCCATAACACTTATGGCAAGAACCAGCCCTCCATAGATTTTTTGAGCAATGAGGATGACATTTTAGAATGTTTATGGGGAGGTCAGAAGCAACACCGTTCAAGCAGGCCCCAAAATCTATAATAAGCTTCCAAGGTTCCTGACCACAATTTCTTCTTCTCATCAATCTTTCAATCTTCTCATCAGAGCTCAGAGATTCTCATATACCAAGTCAATATTCAAAGAAATATGTATAAACATGACATATTTCTGTCTCTCTCTGTCTGTCTCTCTCTGTGAGACGGAGAACGACCAAATAATAAAAATAATAATAATCATAATCAATAATTTAATCCAGTCACTGCTGACAATGCGGATTGCACACAATTCTCTATTTGCATATTTCACTTTCAGTAGCTGCAATTAATTCGGTGACTTTTGTAGGTCTCATGGCATAGACTTTAGATGATAAAAAATCAAATAAAAATAATGTTTAGAAATTCCATTACAGTTTGAAAATTAAATGCATTTTAATTGACGTTTACTTTACAATAATTTAAAGTCTGTATACATTTTTTTGGGGAAACCCTGACGAGACTACCTGAAGCAACGCCGTCCTTTCGTTTCCATGGTAACACGCCGCACACGTGAGGGGGGCGGGTCCAAAGTAAATGTAAACAGTCTGTTGAAATCCAATTTATCCACTGTTATCATTGTTGTTTTAGTATAAATTCACATTATTTACGTAGTTATTTAGCCAGGTATCTCACATTTTGGCCTTGTTTAACGTGTCAGTGGATATATTCTCGGGACAAAGTGTACAAATAGTGAGAAAATAGTGAGACAAACACTTCCGGGCAGAGGATACTCGGTTCTTCAATGAGACAGTAGTAAGCGGCGTCATGCTTCGCGTGACCGGGTTATTATGGGAGTGAATGGACGGCTGGAGCCTCTGCTCTCAGCGTCCCGTCCTGCCGAGCCGGGGTCTGCATGAGAGTCAATGCAGAACTCGCAGCGTCAAATCCGGACGCGGATTTCTACCCTCCGCGGTTCTATTTGACGTTTAGGGGCTTTGGCTGGAGCCTCTGCTCTCAGCGTCCCGTCCTGCCGAGCCGGGGTCTGCATGAGAGTCAATGCAGAACTCGCAGCGTCAAATCCGGACGCGGATTTCTACCCTCCGCGGTTCTATTTGACGTTTAGGGGCTTTGGCTGGAGCCTCTGCTCTCAGCGTCCCGTCCTGCCGAGCCGGGGTCTGCATGAGAGTCAATGCAGAACTCGCAGCGTCAAATCCGGACGCGGATTTCTACCCTCTGCGTTTCTATTTGACGTTTAGGGGCTTTGGCTGGAGCCTCTGCTCTCAGCGTCCCGTCCTGCCGAGCTGGGGTTTGCATGAGAGTGAATGGAAAACCCGGAGCGTCAATAAACAGACGCGGAAGGGTACCCTTGGCGTCCATATGCAACGCTTAGGGGCATGACAAATAGTCGGTATTTGACGCGTTGGGATGAGAACGGGTTGCTCAGAACTATACAGATGTGTCAGAAAATGCAGAGGAGAAACTGACATTTTGCACTATTCGTTTTGCAGAACCAGCTCAGAGCAGTTTGAGCTTGTTCACACACCTGCTCTTAAACACACACACACACACACACACACACACACCCTCACGAGGCATCCTTTGTTTTAAACCAATCATGGTCAGAATTAATCAGCAGAATGGTGGAGGTTCGCTTTGTTTTCACACAAGCAGACTGAGCAAAAAGAACAGTTTAGATTTTTTTTAAAGACAACATTTTGAGCAAACATAACGATTAAAATTAAGCAGAATTGTAGCCCTTTGTCAGATGCCATCAGGTGGTGACAGTAAAATAATGCTAATCAGGCCGGCAGAGCTGACCGGCGCTCCAGCGGCTCAGTCCGGCCTAACAGGCGGGAGAGGTAATACATTTTTAATTGCAAGTGTGATTATACGGCACGAGGAACCTGCACCGGCTGATTAAATGCATTTGGGTTAATATTAGAGGCCAATCATTCCCTGTGACAAAGCCTCTGGAGGAGGGAAGGTAATTGCGGGAGGACAATTATAATCCCTCATATTGTAATAACGGAAAATAATGTCCTCCAGGAGTCTTTTTTTACTAGGCAGACAAAAGACAAATTATTGGATGGTGCTAATATGAACTGTGGACAGGGGGGGGAAAAAGAAAAAAAAAAGAAAAAGGTAAGATTCATCAGAAACAGTGATTGGATGCTGATGTCAGTGGTTCGGAGGCAAACGTGGAAAATCCATAAATATTAGAGGCAGAAACACAGGCGCACAGAGGGATGTTTATTGGCTGCAAGCCAGAAAAATCCTGTTGTTTAGTCTCAAATTCGGCTGCAGCTCCGCGATAATTTCAGTTTGTCTTGTTTTCAAGAATTGTCCAAAAACAGATGTGACCCAATCTCACAGCAGAGCAGCCCTCCTGCGCACTCAACGCATCCTGTCACATGTTGCGCCTTGGCAGCTCAAGCTGCTCTCAAACACGAAATCCAGATGAACGGAAGGTAACATTCTCTTCTTAATATCCTCATGTTGACTGGCCTCTTTCCAACTTTCCTAAAACGGAGGAAAATTATAAATTCACAGTCGCTGTAACTTTTTCTACTCAACTGGTCATGTAGCAGAAAGTCTGTGTTGGGGCTGCTCGGGGTTAACTGAGAACACCAGCTTTATTGATGGATGATAAAAGATACAAAAAGTGCTTGAAATTTGAAAAAGAAAAGGGACAAAAACGTGTTATAAAAGCGCCGAAACCTGAAGCCTTGAACCACCTGCACATGGAGTAGAAAACAATAAAAGAGAAATGTGCAAAACACAAAGACTCTGTCAGACACTGGAACAGTGTAAAGACTGATTTAAAACATCAGAGACATAAAACGCAGGACTGTGTGTCCTTTAAAGAAATAGACAATTGCATATAATTGGAGTAGAGTGCTCAAACCTCATGGCAAAAAGGTTTCAAAGCTTGAGTCTCAGTATTAGACGTCCTGTGTGGAGACTGTATGTTCTTCTGTGTATGTGGGTTTTCTCTGACTTCTCAGGATTCCTCCCACAGTCTGAAAACATGCATTAACGTCAACTGGAGACTCAAAAATGTCCCTAGGTGTAAGGACCAGTGACCTGTTGAGGCCAATGTGTGCTGAGATTGGCTAGAGCAGACCAGGTGACACTTTTTGGTAAGATAATATGAAATAGATAAGTCTCACAAAAAGAAAATCACATTGACAGTACACAACAATGTCCACAACAATCCACACTAAATCTTCACAATAAATAATAATCATATGTAGGGTAGTAAACAAGTCATTAGTAAAGTACTAAGCAAGGAAAATAGTGACAAGTAATTGCAATAAGTCAAGAATCATAATAATAATAATAATGATGATGATGATGATGAATAATTAAGACAGGAAAAAACATAAATAACAGGAAAACTGGAGAGAGAATATGTTGGCTGCAGGTAAGGTAAAGTAGGAAGCTGATTCACCAGACATAAACAAAACTCTGTAAAAGTCGTATCTACGTCCCTGAGGGGAGCAACACCTCAGAGAGGGTTGAGCCTGAGCTCACTGGCGAATAAAGACACACTGATGGGAAAACCACCATCAGGCCGCCGTCATGTCTGCCTCTCCACCGCAGGAGAACCGCCGTTTCCCTGCGGTCAGTTGGGCCGGCTCTGCGGCCCTTAGCGACGGTTGCTAGGCAACCAAACACTCGGGCCCAACTGCCGCCGCTAACTGCTGCTGCGCGGAGAGTCAGAGGTTAAAAGGTAGAAGAGGCCGACGCTCCCAACAGCGTGTTCGCCGTTACACGCTGCCCTCTAATTAGGCTGCGGGATCGATACCGAAGCCGAGACGTGGGTGGTGGGAGATGTTGCCTCCGAGCTGATCACAATACGAATCTGCTAATAGAGGTTCTGCATTCAAAACGCCCATTAGAAGATCAGCCGAGCTTTTTTTTTTTTTTTGCCGCTTTGAACTCACCTGACGAGTACAGTATGAATGTTTCTGTGGGGTTGGCTCCATAGATAAGAGGAGAAAGGAGAAGGAGAAGGTCCCCTGGTTACTCCAGTTTCCACCTGTGATATTAATAACCTGCAGGCTGCGGGCGCCACACAACTTATTTGTCTAGGCGCAGACATTAATTCCTTTCTGTGGTTTCACATGTGTTGTGTAGGTGACATGAAGGACTTTGCTTGTCGCTCTGCTTACAAATAAGCTGGAAAAAAAACAACAAAAAACAAAAACTGGTTGCAGCAGCAACGTCATAACAGAGGTAGAACACATCCCCTCGAGGGAAAACACAAAATGAGCCGTCACAGACGCCTGAGCCAAGCACCATTCAGTACCAACGCTGATTATGACGGAGTTTGTTGTTTTCTCGTGTGTTGTAAAACACTTCAACCTTCACGATGTGGACGCCTCAGAAGTCACGAATCACGACTGTCGGATGACAAACATGTAGGTACGGTAAGGACCAGTGCTGGGAAGAAAAAAATCACAAATTTACATTGCATATTTAGATTAAAAAGTATGAGAAATGAGTTATAACTGAAACAGATGCTAATCAGAATGTGTGTTATGGTACTTTGGTGAAGGTCACCGGCTTGAATCATGGTCAAAGAGGATATTTGTATATGAGGATGTGTATATGAAGATATTTGTATGAGGATATTGTATATTTGCGTGAGATTTATAGTCTGAATTCCTCCTACAGTCCCAAAAAATGCATGTTTAGGTCAATTGGAGAATCCAAAGTGTCATTGAGAATAGACTGTGTCGACGGTGTATTCCACGCATTCAACCATTATCCATTATCCATGCTGGACGAAGACTAGTGGATGTAAAATAGGTAAGATAATCGATGGATGATAATAAGAATCCAGGTATATATTAAATACCATTTGATTAAATAATGGACTATCAATTCCTCATGTTTTCTCACTGTCAAAGTAAATTCCAGAAAGCGACTCGGACACTCGTCAGCTACAGTAACTTTTTTTTGTGCCTGTAACTGTAAATAGCATTGAATTTTGGCCCCTTCGACTCCAGAAGGTGAGAAGTTTCCTTGTCACACTGTGACAGAAGTGTCCTCAGAGGCTGGAAAAACCTGCTGGGCCTCGGAGCTGTTTCTCGTCCTGACAGAGGGAGAGCGGAGCGTCCGGAGTCCTGACACCAGCGGGCCGACCATGCGTGACGCTCAGCCTGCTCTTATTGCCAGGGAGAGAATAATTGGACAAAGTCTTCATGTAAATTTCCCGAGGCCACAGAATTTAAGGTGGGATCTGTGCATTCATGCAGATGACAAGTTGAGCTCCATGTTTCTCCGGACTCCTCCTGAATAATCTCAAGGAGAAAAAGGAGGCGACCCTGGAAAAACCAGCCGCGGAAAAAATGGGAAGGTGACAGGAATTAAAGAGCCACATGTTCTGCTGAGAGCAAAAACAACAAACAGGCGGCTTTAGAGCAGCCGAGACAAGCATGTCGAAGCAAATCCGTGTTCAGCCAATAAAAAAAATCAGACGTGTCCCGATGTCTGCCGTGGGCTGACAGGCAGAACAGAGGCGAACGTCACCGCGGAGGAAAAGATGAAGGAGTTGTTGAATTAGATATGCAGCCGGAATGAAAGGGAATAATTAGGCAATCATCAAATAGGGCACAATTTGTTAAAATTCTCGACACTAATGAAAAAAGGGGTGATTGAAGCTGATTGTTCTGAGAGCCGTGAAAGCTGCGAGACACAGGGAGATGAGAGGAGAACGGGAAATAGAAATGTTTGTGATGCTCAGACGCAGGCTGGCGTGTTGCTGCTGATAATTCACTCTGTCAGAAAACGCTCGGGTCCACACAAGAGGCTGATTTCTATAAATGAAACCGGTTCAAAGCTTTTGTGATGGGTTTTGTTTTCTCTTAAGAGCCTGTGAGACGAGACAGGTGAGAGAGTAATGGACTGACTGCTCGTTCTGGGTTTTTACCAGTCTTTTTCTATATTACAGCCGTTCACTCTCACACTATTTAGAGTCTCAAATGGACCGAAACATGCATTTTTGGACTGTGAGAGGAAAGTCACAGGCAAAACATTCAAACAAGACACAGAAAGGCCTTCAGTTACAAATATAAACAAATATAAACTAAATATAAACGAATAAAGGCATATTCTATCCTATTCTATTCTATTCTAGTCTATATATAGCTGAGGAGGGCCTGATAGATTCACTGTGACAACTTGATAATTAGAATTATTAACAGCAAAATGCGTGACAATCTGCTGTGTATTAATATGTCATGAAGCAAAGTTTCCGCAGACAAACAAAGCAGATGAAAAGGAACAAACAGGAAGACAGAAATAGCGAAAGGGAGGAAAGAAGCCCCGAACGCCACGTCCTTTAAATGTTTGTCACACTGGCTCGGCGAGGAGATGACAGCCGGCCCTAATCGCACACAGGATGCTGATTGATCAGCTGAGTGATGGATGGATTACCTGTCCGGCTCAGGTCGCAGCCTCATCCATTACAGCACCTTGTTAGGATGATAGTGCATTAAGCGTTTATTCAGAAATACCCCAGCGTGCGTCCTCTTCCTCCCTCGGGTCTCGCTCATTACCCAGAGGCGTCTTTGCGATCGTTTCTCTTCTGGCAGGAAGTGGAGGAGGAAGGACAAAGGGGAGGCCGACCCAGCCGAAGCTAGAGGCGCGGAGCGCCGGGGTTTTTTTTCAGCGTCTTTGAAGGTGAAAGAATCGAGATCGTTTCCACCGCTTAGAAAACGCGTGAGCGTCAGAAGACGAGGACAACTCATTAGAAATGAAACGGAGCTGACGTCCATCTTCCCTTCGATTGCAGGACTTGATTTGTTTGCGGCGAAGGCAGCACAAAAGCTTCAATTAACGCGTTTGATTCCTCAGATCAGATGCACACCTGACAGCCAGCAGCTCAGCCCTGCTGCATCCACTGACTTTCATCCAACACCATCATATCCACTGTATAAGGCACCATACAGAAACATCAAAATAAAGACTTTAATCATTAGGCGGGTTTACGTGGACCCAGATGTTCCAGTTTTATTTGATTTTGAAAGCTCAAACAGAATAAAATACTCCATTTATATTTCTTTTTGTTAACTGCTCTTTGTACGAGACACCGTTTCAATCACCATTTCAATATCCTGCAGTTGATCAAGGACATAATGTTTACTTCAGTCATTCATATGTTCCAATTGAAGCAATGATTCAGCGCATGCAAACAAGATGAGATCATATAACATGTAAACTGGCAACAAGAAAGAGAATTTCTGAATAAATTTCATCTAAATGAGGAAAAACCATCCTTGTAAACCCACCTGGTGTGTCATACTCAGTGCTGAATAGCAAATATTATCAGGCATTGAACCCTGGAGCTGCAAGTCAATGTTTGGAAAACAGGCTAACATGCTCGTGAAGTACAATAGCATAAGTTTAGCAAACCAACACATTCATAACGCTAGCACATTAACATAAAGGTAGAACAGAGCATAAAGTTACTATGCCAACAAGTTCATAAAACCAACACAATAACATAGAGGTAGAATGTAGGCTAATATAACACTAGCATGGTAAAGAAAGCTAGCATGTTACCTCAAAGGAAGACTTTAGCATAGTTAGCATGCTAGCAAGTGGAGAAAGTTAACAAGGTAACTTTAAGAAAGAATGAACCTTACTTAAGTTCTTACTTAAGTTCTATTCAGCCAATTTCATATGTGTGTGTGCCTGTGTGAGTGAAAAGGGCACACTCCATTTACCATAATGCTGCTGTTGATGACACACAGGTGTAGGAGCTCAATTGTGTGCTTGTCTGTTTGTTTACTTCTCTTACACGCTCCACAGGCTTCTCCCACACAGGTGTATTTGGAGGAAGTGAGAACGTGATCTGTGGAATTTGTTGAGTTTCCGCTATTTGATTTTTGTTTTTATTTATTTATTTTTCTTTTGTATCGTCTTGGCTTGTGCAAAGCAGCTGTTCCAAACACACTGATCAGATGTGTTTTTTTGGCATGTGTGATTATTTCAAACGATTAAGTTAGGAACTTTAAAACTTTCCTTAATGTGATTTTAGTGTCAGTGAAGAAGAAAAAAATGCAGAAACTCATAGAAGAGAATGAGCAGGAACAGGATTTACCTGCAGGGACATTTTACACAATACTGTGCCTCAGAGAACGACAGACGTATGCTGAAAGAAAGAGCCAGTGTGTGTGTGTGTGTGTGTGTGTGTGTGTGTGTGTGTTTGTGTGTGTATGTGTGTGTGTGTGTCACTCCACCTGCTCTCACTGTGTGTGTGTGTGTGTGTGTGCCGCCATTGGGAGTTTTGTTACAGCTGCTCATCTGTCGCTCCCCAAAGAGTTGAGGCATTAACGCCAAAACACAACAACTGTATTTCCTTCCTCCTCCACCTCCTCTTCCTCCTCCACCTCCTTTCCTTCTTCCTCCGCCAGGTTCTTAAACCACAGCCAGGAGTCAGACTGAGTCGGAGCGAGTCTCGCTGGTACTTTGTTTCTGATTGTCTCCTATCTCCCACCAACCCATAAAATGCAATTTAGTGTACCTGCTGTGATTATTTTGTATTTCCTCTCGGAGGACTTTGGAAACCTTCCTCTACAAGCTGATTTGGGGACTTTTTTTTCTTTTTTTTTTTACAGAAACCCTTCCAAAACTGCTTTCTTTTTCCCATTTTTACAGTATGTTTCATGTTGTGCAGGATTGGAGGGAATAGATGAAATGAAAAGAGAGTCAGTGTTTTGAGTCTGTGTGACCGAAGCAAGTGTCTTGACCTCCTCCACACCGCCTCCTCTTTCACCTACTCTTCCTCCTCATCCTCATCATCATCTGTTTTCTCCACTTCCTTCTCCTCCTCTTCCTCTACCATGCTGAGCTGCAGCTGCTTGGACTGACTTCTGCATTTACTCGCATCACTTCCGCATCACTATCCACTTCCCAGGCCAGTTTTTAAAAACCCAAACTCGTCAACAAGCCAGTCGAACAAAAGATAAGTTCTTTCGATGGCTGAGACGTATATTGTAACAAAATCTGCGGAAAACATTATATAAATTGCCAATTCAAAACAACGTTACCTCAAGACACTTTACATAAACAAGAAACAAAATAAACAAAGCAGAAAACTGTAAATTCCACTTATGAGCACTGTGGTGAGAAACGACTGTCTTAAACAGTCTGAAGCCTCTGGCAGACCCAAGCTCAGGGAGGGCGACCATCTGCCTGCACCGGTTGGATGCCCAGTCCCTAGTCCATCATAATACACAGGCCACGGTTGGCTCTCACGCCTACTGTTTGGGCAACTGACCTAAACATGCATGGTTTCAGACTGTGGAGCAAAATGGAGCACAGTGTGAGAAAGACACAGAAAGTGTGTCTTATGGGGTTTGAACCAGGGACCGTCCCCCCCCTCCGCTGACAGTGACAGTGCTATTCACTGAGGCACTGTGTCACCACAAGAGAAAACACACAGACTAAAACCCCATTAAAGTGAGGAGGGAGGTGTGAAAAGACAAGCAAAAACACAGAAGAGGGAGGAAATAAACCTAAATGCAACACAAGGGGGAAAAACAAGGGAAATGAATCCTGACACCTGCAGGGTCTCACACACCTGGACAGTGTAGGTGTGTGTTCAACCAGAACACATCGAAATGAAGAGCAAATAATCTATATGTGGAGCAGCAAATGTAAAGATGTTGAAGATGTAAACAACCTGCTGGGCACTGCAGGGAGATTAGACAACACTGCTGAGCCTGAGAGGGAGGCTCAGGTCCGACTGCGGACAATGAATTATATTTTGACTCAACAAAACATTTCCAGCTTGTTTTAAAATGTCCCTGTCGGACTCAATATGACACCTGCTGGTTTTCAAATGTTATCTCTCAGGGGTAAAAATGTTTCCTCTTTAACAAATAAGAGAGGATAAAAGGTTTGGCCGGATCGCGGGAGCACATCCTGCAGGTTGAACCGGCTGGACCTGCAAACACCGCAAGCACCACTGCCTGCAGATGTGTGTGTGTGTGTATAAATGTGTGTGCGTGTGTGTGTGCATGTTTCAAAGCACACAGACAGATGTTAATGCAGATTAGTGCCACCGTGAAGCATCGACAGCTCTGCTGCACCGCAGGAGCCAACACATGCGAATGCTGGCGACCCGCTGAGAGCTGTGAATCTGGACTGGGAGCTGCACACATGCTGGTTTATGCTGCACTGCGTGTGTGCCTGTGTGTGTGTGTGTGTGTGTGTGTGTGTGTGTGTGTGTGTGCGTGTGCTGACTGACTGAAGGAATGTTTTTAATTGCTGCTGCTTCTGCTTATCCAATGTTCAGAGTTGCTGTCCGTTTGAATACACAGTGATGGATGCAGGGCCACACACACACACATACACACAGACGCACACACACATTTTGCAAGGGCTCACTGTCACCTCACATCCTTTGTTTTGCTGTATTATTGCATCCCAGCTTTTAATTGGCCCAATCAGCCAGCTCTTAGGCCTAGTTTACATGACAACATTGTGTTTCATTCTGAACATTGCTAAATATGATCTCCATGAGTCCACTGCAGTACACACACCGGGCCAGTAGTTGGTGTGATTTTGTAAAGATGTGCTTATATAGGAGGCCCGTCTTGCATGGCAACTGATTGTGAGGCTTAGTATGCATGCTCTTAAAACGTTGCATGCTCTCATCATGGCAGAGATGGGTCATTTTTACATTCTGAGTAATGAAATTTTCATGCAGGCCTGCAGTCAAAATGCACTAAAGTTTTGCGTTTTTCACTCGAAGATGTCACATAATTGCTCACTCAAAATGTTTGAAATTTCTTCTTGCTCTTCTTCTTCTTTCACTTCTCTATTTTCTGCATTTCCCACCCTTTAACCTTAGCTGTCGCTGAAAAGCAGCTGTAAGCACCATCAGACCTCTGAGGAAGACCTGGATGGAGGTGATGCAGGATGCAGAATAATAATGTTGCTGAAGAAGATTACCATAGTGATGATGACGATGATGATGATGATAATGATGATGCTGGTGATGGTGATAACAGCAGCCCTGATGATGTTAATAAAGAAGATGAAGGTCATGAAGGACGTGATTGAGAGCGATGGGAATGATTTGTTATGAGGAGGTGAGGGAACAAAGGCACTGAGTAGTGATGATGACCATGAGGATGAGGAAGAAGAACAAGGGTATTTAATGATGAAGATCGTCGCCCCTCCTGCAGTTCGTCTGCAGATTTATCTTCCCCCGTGACCTCTGATTGATTTCAGCTTGTCCTCCTGTCGCTGCTCCTCCTCCTCCACCTTCATCACATTTCAGACATAAAATCTCTGCCACGGTTTAAAATTTCCCATCGACTCATCAATCCTTAATGATCAAAGTGATGCGTGATGCGATCAAAGATGTCTACCATCTACGATCATCGTCTTCCTCCTCCTCATCCTCTGAGTTGTCATCCTCAACATCATCTTCATCATTATCCTCCCCCTCAAGATTACCATCCTCGTCACAACCATCAACTTTTACATGAAATGATTGTAAACTTTTTATTTGTTGGAGACAGAGGAGGTCTGGCCGTTTATAAAGAGGAGACAAGAGCAGCATCCTGTCACCATAATTATAAGTAATAATCATTATACTTATAATGAGACAATCTAATCAGTTTCTGGTCGCTACCTCCTCTAATGCTGTCTAAACAACTGATTTCAGATCAGTTCTGTCAGGATGATTTCTATTTATAGAGCATTAGTCAGTGATGTTTTAACTGCTTCAGCAGCTCCCACACACACACACACACACACACACACACACACACACACACACACACACACCTCAGCACAGATCTTCATTACATAATGTGTTTGTGTAACAGTCCAGGGTCTGATTTCAGATCACAAGTGAGATCACACAGATTTAATAGAAACTGATTATTGTTTATACCAAGTAGAGTGTGACTTAATTTCCAATTACTGATGATGAATCTTAGCTTTGTTTGTCTGTTTGTGTGTGAGTATGTGCGTGCGTTTGTGAAACTTTATCTGTTGCTGAGAGAAAGAAATACGGTCTTATAACAATGCAGCTCCTAATAGGTTTAGTGATTTATTTCGCATTTATTGCACACAAATGTGTGTAATAAAGTGTGATTGTGATTGACAGGTCAGTCAAGTACTTTACATGTTTATCAGCGCGCGGTTGTGATGTATGTACAATATGTCTGTACATATGTGTAATCTCTTTGTATGTCATGTCTTTAATATGAAGGTCTGTGCACTTGTGTTGTGTGTGCATGTGCTAAAGGGAATCTACAATAGGATGGTCGAATGGAGTATTCATCTGGAATATTTATAATGTTTCTGGTTTACATACAGCAAGAGCTGTGGAGATATGCCTACAGTTTAGCCAGAAATATCTGTCTCTGTCTCTTAGTCGATACAAAGTACAATGAGTTTGAGCTCTATGAGTCCTGGACTGGGCAAATTCACTTGAAATAACAGTTGAAATAACAGTTGAAATAATGAAGAGATGGGAGGATAGGAGGATGGTCTTTCTGCAGTTGGAACCTGATGACATCACCATCAAAGTCATTAACTATCAGACCAAAATCTATCCTATAAAAATGAATGAGGACATGGTGCTCTTTTTGGATAAACTGTAGGTCTTTGCCTAGGAATATACTTTTATTATTCCACAAAACCCGAGGTAAAAGTGTCTTTTTTGTCATCATCGTTCTTGGTCCCCTTTAAATATATGTGTGTTTGCATTGCATGTGTGTGTTGGAGTTTGCATGCGTGTGTTGCATATATTCTGCATGTGTGTGGCGGAGCAGCACGGCGCTGGGCTGCAATTCAGTGATAAGCGGTGATGAGTGAGCACAGAGAAAGTGTGTGTGTGTGTGTGTGTGTGTGTGTGTGTGTGTGTGTGTGTGTGTGTGTGTGATGGGGAGGTAGGGTGAGGGTGGAGAAGTGGGGGGGCTGGAGTGTGACATCCACATCCAGCTTGGGGCTTATTGATGGAGGAGGGGGAAGACGCCCAGGCACCCATCTCACTCCACCCCTCCACTCATCAACACCCCCCTCCCCAGCACACACACACACACACACACACACACACACACACACACACACACACACACACACACACACACACACACACACACTCCATCTCCGAGAGCGGCTGCACGGTGGCTGCCTCTGCCTGACGCCACCATCAGATTCGCCTCTCGACCCTGCTTCTTCTCTCTCGTCCCGCAGATTGAGAGAGTCTGATTGGCTGCTGCACGCGTGGCTGCGCCACCCCTGGACGGATCCTCCGCTCGGATTAAGGCGTTAAAACCTGCTTCCCGCCCCACCACCACCACCACCTCCACCTCCACCTCCATCACTGTCGCCGGAGAGCGACCACGGTGCCTGGGGCGTCCAGGCGTGTTCGCGCTCCGGACCAGCGGCGCCGCGCGGTTAAACAGGCCGGCGGGTGTCACCATGGCGGCGGATGAGACACGGCTGAGCGCAGCGCTACAGCAGAAAGTCGCCTGACCTGAGATCAGTGCAGCTCCAGTGATGAAGATTGCATTTGTGTGTGTGTGTGTGTGTGTGTGTGTGTCCATCGTCTTCTGCTGACAGAAAGTTAAGAGTGAAAAACCACTTTTACCTCGGCTTATGTTGAGTAATGACACTCCATTCCCGGCCCGAGATGTGCGGCCTGTCGAAAGAACGTCATCCATGTAGAAACTTCTGATATTGAAATACAGCTAAAAAAAAAAGAAAGAAAAAAAGACACAGAAAGCGATGTCCTTTAAAAAAAAGTGCTCTTTTTCATGCTTCTCAGGTAACCAGACTGCATTGTATTGCCTCCAACTGACATGAATGACTTAAACAACTTTTCCCAAGTTTCTGGTTTAATATCTGATTTCCCAAGTTTCTGGTTGTAGCTGTATCGCTCCAGTTCCCACCAATCAAAGTAAAGCCTACATGTGGTTGCCAGATAAACATGGAAGTGTGCTCTTTGCTCACAAGAGATCGGCTTATAGTCAAAGGCTCACTCTTAGTTGTGTTTGCATGATTCTGTTTTTAGATCTGGATCTGATTTTCTTTCTTTACCTGCATGACAAAGGATCTGATCTCACCTGTGTGCTCACGCTTTAACAACTCATTTAAAGTGTTGGGAAATCATCATCTCCAGACTCCTTTCAAGACCTTTCAGTGAGTTCAGCGAGTTGTTGGAAACTTTGTGAAAAGTTGTTGATGAAAACCTCTTTGCTCTGTTTGGTCAGATGTGTCTTCTTCTCCGGTGACTCTGTGACAACAGGGATGTCAGCCTTGTTAACGACTGATCAGTCTCCTTCTCTCTCTCTGTGTCTCTCTCTCTCTCTCTCTCTCGCTCACACACACACACACGCACAAACACACACACACACGCACACACAGTCTTTGTGCTTCATTCACTGCTGCACCATTGTGACAAATAACATAGGCTGCCATGTTCATGGCTCAGCACAGACATAGTCTCTTTCATTCCCCTCCATAACACACGGTATCATTGGGAAACTCTTCCATTTGTCCATGTGCATTCAACACAACATAAAACCCATTCACGTTAGTTTCTTCAGGGCGACAGTTACTGAGGTCATTACTTTTTAATTTACTGGTTATAAACCGTTGAATTTAAGTTTTTTCCTCTTTTCTTTCAGATGTTTTTTATTCTGTAAGATTCAGATTTTTCTTATTTCTTTAAACCATGATCTTTCTTTAAATCCTTGCTCATTCTGGACCAAAGCGACCAATTTCATAAGAAAATTATATTCAATTTGTTAGTTTGTCGCCATGAATAAACAAAAGATTTTTGCTTTTTCTCACTTTTATTTTATGGCCATAAATGGCCAAATTTGACTGTTTTACTCATCATCTGTGTAGTAATTTTAATGAAATCTCCAGAAAACAGTGAAAACTGAGATCCAGAACTTTAGTTTGTAAGAAATCAACTTCAGAACAACAGATCACGACTTTACATCAGCTATGCGATATGTTTTACAAGTTCTCAGCTCCCTCTGGACACTGAAATGACCAAAAACACTTTAAACTTTTTTTTAATAAACCGAAATAGTTACAAAACAAACTTTGCCCCCATGTCGAAACGATGGTTTTTAAACTTTTCGTCTGACACTGTCCGACAACGAAGCCGATTTAATTTGAGTTTTAATACCTTTGCTGCAGTCGGAGAGCCTCGGTACAGGGCTGGTGGAGGTGGAGGTGGAGGTGGAGGCTTCAGCGCTGAATGAAACTGGATCTGACTTCCAGTCTTCTCTCTCTCTGTCTGCTCCCGACCTGAAAAAGTTTAGATTCGTCTGAGATGAACTCCGCGTGCGTGATTATCTGCCCGGCAGGGTGGAACTTCATTTCTTTAAAACTGAATTCTGTGGGGAAGCTTCACTGCCTCCACCCTGTGTGCACACCCACACACCCACCCACCCACCCACCCACCCACAACCACACACACACACACTCCCACAGAGTGTCACACACTGGGAGCCTCCCAGCATAACCGGTGCAGACTCCGCGTTCCTTGTTTTTCTACCTCTCTCTGAGTTTTTGTGAGTTTTCGAGAAGAAAAGTCGAGGTTTCGAGTTTCCATGTTTGCGTTCACGGTTTAATCACTCGATCCGCAGCACCGGCTCAAAGAATCTCACACATTTCGTTGTATTGACTGAAAACGCTGCAGAAGAAGCTCTGACCGTCTTCAAAAGGTTCTTAAAAAATTCATTTTGCTGTTTTTCGCTCGCTTGCTAATCACCGCCGGCTGCCGGTCGTCCCAGACAACAGCAGGTGAAAGAGCATCATTCATTTATCTTCGTCTAATTGATTCTGTGGGTGTTTGAAGTGAATTTCTGCTGCAGGACGATTGTTGCCACGTCTGCGCTGGATGTTTTTAACGCTTGTATTGTCATCGTGATTTATCAGGACTATCCCGTGTCCTTTTCTTCACCCCGAACATTGGATCTGAGACTCGTGATTGATCCGCATTAGAAACACAGAAATTGTTCTAGTTGTTGTTCTTGGATCCATAATAACAGTAAATCAAAAACGAATGCTCGCAAACTGAAACTTTCAAACTTTTTACGAGCTTCTATCTGAATTACTTTTGAGTTTCCATCACTTGTTGGACTCAGTTGCTTTGGATAGATGTTAAATGAACTGAAACAGAAGATGATGCGTGAACATTTTCTTTCATAACGTGTTCTACGCAAAACGTTCCACTTTGTCTCACTGCTTCTCTTCGCTGAAGCCTGTTTTTTCTCAGAAAAAAATATTCTCACTCCAACTGTTTTATAGGCAGATGACAGCATTGGATAGGAGGCAGTTTAGCATTCGTACAAAAAGAATATTTAGAGCATCCATCCCATCTTGGACAAGCCGTAAGGTACATTCACTGAGGCAGAGGATTTGACACACAGGAAGTGATCATTACAAGACATCATATTACATTCCTCCACAAATCAACTGTAACTGTAAAGTTTTTAATCCACTGGCAGATTTTTGGGTTTTAAGAGCAGCACCCGATAAACGTGACTGCATAGTAGCGACCAGGCTCCGGAGGAGGAGGAGGAGGAGGAGGAGGAGGAGGAGGAGAAGGAGGAAGAGGAGGAAGGACTTTATCTGCCATTTAGCGTTGATGGAACACGCTGATGTTGTTGTGCTCGATAAAGTTATTTCCAAGTGTTTGTGGCCGCGGAGGTCTTCAGGGAGAACAGGATTTCATCCTGCTGAGAGAAGGAGAGCAGCCAGAGGTCGAGCCACACAACTCAATAATGCATCCACATACACACACACACACACACATGCACACTTAGGGTTGACTAATAGCGCTGATTAGGCTTAATAATTAATGAGTGGTCCAACCTGCTGCTGCTGCTGCTGGAGTCCGTCCATCCGATGATGTTTTTCTCTTCTTTCTGTTCTCGGACAGTTTTAAAGACCCTCTCGGTGATTTACTAACTACTCACTACCAACACACTTTGATTTCGTCTCTTCAGGTGAAAAGCGAAACTCTGTAGCTGCCTATTTGTCCACTAAAACATAAAAGTTTTCATTCTTTTTGCTTCGCTGCAGGCGGAATCACGGAAACAGACAAAAAAAGCTTCATGATCTGCTGCCTCGGTGCAGCTGCAGCGATGCTCGCAGGCTCACACACACGCACACACACACACACACACACACACACACACACACACACACACACACACACACACACACACACACACACACACATACACATACACACATACAAGATATCACCTGAGTATAAACCCAGAACAGAGAGAGAGAGAGAGAGAGAAGAAGAAGCTGTGGGACAAATCAATAGTCTCAGCACAGTTACAGATACAGGTGAATTTAAAATGGATGAGGGGAGCGCGGGAGTGAAAAATAGAAGCAATTAGATGCAAAGTAAAAATAAACCTTCGTATAAACAGAGCCGGAGGTTGTGACCAGACGATAAATTCTGATACGCAACAGAAATTCATCCAGTTTCCAGTCGACCATTGGAGAATCAGATGATCCTCAGCGGATAACGAGACCGTGCACCGGCTCATTAAAGAGTCAGTTCAGCCAAATTACAATTGTAATAACTCTTTTCCTCATGTGCTGCTCTGCACATATGCTTTGCTAACATGCAAGTGGAAAATATGTTTATGTAATAGGTTACGGTTGATTTTTGTGCTGGATGTGTTGCAAATCTTCTTATGCTCATCTTTCTGCTCCTGCTGCAGTTTTCCCCACTTCACCTTTACATATCTAATTTGTTTATTTTGTTTTCTTATGATTATAAATATGTTTTATCATGCTTAAATGACTTGCATTGTTTGGGTTTTTAGCAGGCTGGTGGGGTTTTAAGGAATCAAAACGTAGGACGACTCAGGGGGTCCATTAAAAGCCGATCAAGGCAGCTCTAAAAAAGTCCACAAGAGTCGAAAAGGTTCAAAAAGAAGCACAAACAGAAACCAAGAAACAGAGATCTAACAGAAGGAGCAGCAGCCTGGAGTCAGGAACATAAAAGAGAGCTAAGACAGGAACAAGGGACTTAAAACTAAGAACTGCAACACCTGCAGCGGGGAACGGCAACAGAATGACACAAACCAACCACGAGACGGCACTTGAATAGAAATCAAGGACACGCCGAGCAGCTGCAGTGACATCTGAAGGGAGGAGGAGCCGACTGGAGGAGAGACATTAGTGGAAGACAACGGGCGGAGTTATTAGGGAAAGACAGGAAGAGAGGTGTGTGCAGGTGAACAGAAAATAACCTATGCTGGAAAGTTGGAGAGGTAGCAGAGCAGAAACCCTCCAAAGTAAAACAAATCAAAACTCAATCGACATTTAATGTTTTTCTTTTCTGGCAGTAAAGTGTTTGAACCATATTACACAACCACATGATGTTTTGTTGTTGAGCGTCACTTCTTGTCTAGAGATATAAAAAAAAAAAAAATCTGAATGAATTTTCCAGATTTCCCAGGACTCTCATGCCCCGACTTTGTTTCCTCACATTTTCAAGCTTTGCAGAAGAGAGAGAGAGAGCGCAAACTCACACTGGTGAACACACTTATCGCTGACTCCTTCAGTGAAGTCCAGACTCAGGGATCAGCCACCATCGTCTTCTTCTTCTTCTTCTCCTTCTTTCTCTTTAAAACAGACTGAAATCTCAAAGCGGCCGAACATCAGAGGAAGTGACTGCGAGTCAGATACGATCTCTGTCACTGTGGAAGTGATTATCCGCTCCCGCTGCTCCGCTTTCATGTGTTAATATCATGTTAATTCACTATTAATATTCCAAATTCTCTCAAATTTGACATAGACTCAATGTTCAAAGTTTAATTTAATCATCGTCAGTGGTTCGTGTGTTTAAACTCGCGACCCGACGCTCGGCTCATTTACACCCTGCTAATAATTCGATTTGAACCAGATTAAACAGGAAGTGAGTACGTAGCTGTGCAAAGTCTTTAATCTGATTACCGCAGTGTCACAGAGGTTAGAATCAGATTAACTCCGCGCTCGATGCTTTCTTCTCCCACCATTGTCGGCACGGCGGAGGTCAGAGGTCAGACGGAGGGGGATTATCGGAGTTGCGTGAAGCAGTGACGTGCTGACTCCAGATTCACAGTCGTGTTGAAGATGAAACTGCAACTGCCCGTGTTTTTTGCTTTCTTCTTTTTCTTTGAACCCAGGCAGAAGATGACACCTCCGTTTTGCTGAGTAAGTTCCTGTTTGTCCCTGTCCAGGTGTGAGATTTGATGTCCTTTAATGATCCCCTCTGTCCTTCTGTGTGTGTGTGTGTGTGTATGTTGTCATTCCCTGGTGTACTCGCCACATTTCTCTCAGGTTAGCCGAGAACGTCTCTCCCTCCACATCACTTCCAGCCTATAAATAAAAACACATCAGCATCAGCCTGCGGTCATCTTCACTTGGGTAATTTGCTCCCTCAGGTTTGTCTCTCAGGAGACGCACAGCGATGAGTCTGAGCATCGAGTAGATGAGGAACAAAAGTCTTCCAGTTGTCCGCTGGAGGAGAAACACCACAGAGGTGCATTATAAAGTTACGTCTAGCACAGAGAGATCCTGAATAACATGTTCCACCTCTTCAACTCAATCACGACCAGCGCAAAGACAAGGACTAGTAGCTGTACCAGCACTAATAGCAGGACCAAAGCCATCATCTGGGGAGAAGATGAAGCAAGTGGTGTTGGATTAAGCTAACATTGCAGGTTTAAGTTAATGCTCGATTCAGATTTTTTTTTGCATGGATTTACTGTAAATGTGTGCAGAATATGAGGTTACGTGTCATTTCCGTCACATCTACCTCATATTTACAGTAGTAAGTAAATATAGATGCTGCACATATCAGCCTGTCTGTATGAGTTTGCATGGTACTGCATAATCTGAATGAAAATCAAATGATAAAGGGAAGAGGATTGGAAAAAAGTAATAGTTATTGTTCCAATTCTTTACTTTTGATTTTGCTGTGTCCAGCCTCCAGCATCAGGTCACTTCGAAAAAACCTTGGTATGTAATTTAGGACATATGCATAAAGTAATCAGAAAATTTCAGATTTGTGCTGTTCACACTGGGTCACATACACCCACAGAGAAGTCAGATTTGTGCCACTTATGTCTCCACTGCGTAAACAGCCATGTTGCCAGCGTCTGTTTTTGTTGAGATGAACATCAAGCGCGTTGTTAATGTGCAGAGCAGCTGTGAGCGTAAACTGACCTCTATTTTTTATTCTGTCCAAGTACAGCAGACTTCGTTTGGCAACCCCCCCCCCCCCCCCCCCCCCCCCCCCCCACTCCTCCTCCTCCTCTAATGAGCATGATTAATTGATAAGCAATCAGCTGCGAGGCTCATTAAACCACGATTGTTCATTCGGCGTCCGCGTTTTGGTCAAACTACTTCCTGTCCCAGCGGGGTCAGAAACAGACACACGACCAGGAGCGGTATTTAACGACGCCGCTGCTTTCTTTCTCTCCCTCCTTCTCGCTGCCAATTTGAAGAGATGAAACAGGAAATTAAATCTTGTTTACGAGGCGGCGCCGATGGCGGATGCAAAGCGGCGAGCGGAGCGCCGGGTCGTCACCGGCAGATTGTTCCACAAGTGTCGACATGATTGACTAAGTGAGAACATATGGCGGGGGACAACGGCCCGGCCCAGGGGACCTTCAGCCCGCTCGCTGCTGGAGACCCCCCCCCCCCTCCAACCGCCACCACCATCGCCATCACCCTCGTCCTTTTACCTCCCCGCTATCACCTCCTCCTCCTCCCTCCCTCCTGCCCTTGCTCCTCTTTTTCCAGCTGAGTGACTCCTAATTGAAGAGGGCGTAGGCTTCATGTCAACACCCAGCGGAGAGGTCATAAATCGAAAAAAAAAAAAAAAGCGAGCGACCGCACGGCGTCTCCCGACCTCAGCACGTGGGAGTGATCGCCGCCGCTCCTCTTCATCGCTGGTTCAGCTGCTTGCAATTCAGCTTGTACGACACGTTTCGCTCTCTACTGTGACACCATACCAAGACTGTCTGGGCTCCGGAGCCGGATAAGGAGAGGAAGAAGGAGATGAAGAATAAAAGTTCTCCAAAGTGGCGTTTTAAGGTCATTAGCTAAAAAAAGTGCTGAGACCAAGTTTTGCCGAGGGCTCTTAAGATGATGGAGATTCAGTTGCTGCTGTATGGCTGACATCACTTTTAATCAATGAGCTTGGGTCCACTAATGAAGGCAAATGGTCGATGAGAAACATCCTGCTAAAAGAACAAAAAATAAAAAGGAAATACATTACGAGGTAAGCAAATACAGCCTAGGTATGACCTCCACATGACACAATGATAAAGAATGACATAGGTACCATCATATACAACCTGTTTCTTGCTTATGTATTTTTATATTTACTGTATGGTGATCACATCAAACGATTGCCATGAAGCTCAGTTTATGATTGAATTGATAAGAGTAATAGAAGTGCTAGTGGCATAAGTGATACAGTCAAGACCTTAAGATTTATTTTAATTAGTTTGTTTTTCTGATGAACAGCAGGATGCTATATTCAGCAACAGTATAATGTGGATAGAAACATATATACTTCTCTAATGAGTATGACACATTGACATACAGTATATGTTATGACATACAGTATATATGAAATGTGTGTTTGTATAAAAGTGTGTTTATTTATGTGTGTGTGTGTTTGTTGATGTGCCTCACACCACACTACACACACTGGTCTTACAACAGCAGAAAACTTTAAATTGTGACAAGCATTGTTATTAAAACTTATAGAAAACCTTGTTTCCTTTTCTTTTATATATATATATATATATTTTTTTTTTTTCCCCAGGTTCATATGGAACTCCTAGAGCAGCTAAATCCTCGCTCCTCAGCTCCTCGGCTGTTACTGCGGGGGTAAATCAGCTAAATGGAGTGAGAGCGACGTCTGAATGGGACGGTGATTCAGCAGATGCCTCTAGAAAAGCCTCCACAAAGTCACAGTCTGTTTGCAAATTTCGCTTTATGTGCTGCCGGAGAGGAAATCAGCCACGGCGATCGGCTTCAGTTCTGGCAGGGGGCTGGCGGGTGACGTCTGAGCCCGGGCACAGAGACGCGGGTGGAGGAGACGAAGAGCAAGGAGTGTGTGTAAACAGATGGCTGTAAACAGAGTAATGATAAGTAACTAAACTCAACACTCTACAACAGCTGAACACTTCCTCCAGGGTCTCAGAGGAAATCTGCGAAACCGAGGCTCCTCACATCTTGTGTGTGTCTAAGACTTCTCTCTCGAACCCTCCCGGGTTCTCCTCCTCCTCCTCTTCCTCACACGTTTGGGAGGTGACATTGGCCTGCCACTGCTGAGCTAAGAAATAAATAAACTGAGGGTGTCGGTGTTGCTGCAACCACTGCTGCCGCCGCCGCTGCTTCTTGCTTAGAATTGATCCCCAGTGAGATGTGGACTTTCTTCCATCTGCTTGCTGCTAATTAACAGACAAGAGCTTCCCACCAGAGAGACTTGTGCCGCTCTTCCTCCTCCTCCTCATCCTCCTCTTCAGCTGCAGATCTGCTGGGAAACAACACACCGGGCCTCAGCAGACGCCTCAGCAGACGCCTCAACCTGCGAGGTGAGCCGTGCAATCAGTGAGCCTGCTCACCTTAATCAGACGGAGCCGCTTGTGGTGGTGGGTGAACCACGGTGACACTGTCTGTTTTTAATGTTTGAGGAAAAAAAAGAAAAAAGGTAGAAAAGGTGTGTTTACACATTCAGAGGCATGATGTTACACGTGAGGCCAATATTCATAATTCAAGCACAAAGTAATACACTATTACACATTCCAGAGTTTACTTCACAACTCAAAGAGAACACAAAGCTCAGGTAAGGTTTATTTTATATCCTGACAACAACGATAAACTGGGCCTCTTGACTACTGTTAGCACTGCATTCACACACATACACACACTTTCTTGCTCCCTCTTATACTCGCACTCCATGTTCAGTCACACATGCAATCACTTTCTATCATGCGCTTTAGCTCGCTTGCTCTAGTTTCTGGGAGATTTTAAGTAATTTGCGGGCTTGGAGAAGCTGCTATCAATATGGGGCAGCCTTGGGACGTCTGCTAGCAGCTACTGTTAGCTTCTGTTGGCCAGTTGGTTTGCTATTGTCAGCAACTATCAGATGTTCTTAGCTACTGTTAGCTTCTGTTAACTACTGTAAATTACTGTTAGCCACTGTTAGCTTCTGTTAACTACTGTCAATTACTGTTGGCCACTGTTAGCTTCTGTTAACTACTGTAAATTACTGTTAGCAACTGTTAGCTTCTGTTAACTACTGTAGATTACTGTTGGCCACTGTTAGCTTCTGTTAACTACTGTAAATTTCTGTTAGCAACTGTTAGCTTCTGTTAACTACTGTAAATTTCTGTTAGCAACTGTTAGCTTCTGTTAACTACTTTATACCAATGTTAACAACAGTAAATGGCTGTAAGCTAGCGTTAGCCACTGTCAGCTATTGTTAGCTGACAGTGGCTACTACTATTAGCTTCTGTTCTGTTAGTGACTGTCAGGTTTTATTAATAAAGTACTTTTAGCCACTGCAAATTATTATAGCTACTGTCAACAAATGTAAGCCACTACTAAACAACTGTCAGCTACCTGTAATGGCTGTAAACTGTTAACTACTATAAACTGCTGATAACTACTGTTGGCTACTGTAAACTGCTGTCATCGACTGTAAGCCAAGATTCTTAGCTCTTTACGACCTGATTGGGGTCCAGTTAAAGTTGTGCTTCATTCAGCATTCAGAAATTCAAACCTCAATGAATCTGAGTCACAGTGGTGACGGACAGGCTGCTGTGGTTGGTGTTTCCATCGTTTTGAGCTTTCTTCATTAATTTTGAGCGTTTCTGTGTCACTAAGCATCGGGTGGAGGCCATAATTCTGTCTCGTTTCACTTCTGCCTGTCCGTCAACCGCTTCCCCACGCACACATACACACACATACAGGCTGTCGGGTGTATTGCCCCGGTCATGATTTTTGCAAATGAAGCTTGGCTGCAAATCACGGCAGCTCAGCCTGAATCAGCAGCTCTTTCATAAACGCTGATTTCCACTCGCTGCGTGTTCTTGCAGACCTGATTGAGAGCTCGAGCGGTTCACACAGACTCAGCGTTGCTCCGCTGAGAGGAGACACTGCTGCACAAAACACACATGGGGTAAGTTACAGTATGTCCCAGCTATCTACGCACTACTAACTGTGGTTGCAATTGTTGTTAGTGTTGCAAAAAAAAGTGAGAATGTGACTGTTTTGATAATGAATGTAATCCAGCACTCAGGGACTTCCCTGAGTTCACAAATGAGCCATCTAGGAGAGGAAAATACAGAGAATCTGGACTCTCAGAGAAAGAGGTGGCAGGTCATGAAGGCCTGATTAAAACATATTGGAAATATATCTGACACCACTCTCAAGGTTAAAGAACCAGAGCAGGGCCATGCCAGCCTACAATCCCTCTGTGGGACTTACTCTAGCGAAGAAACGATAAATAATAGCTGACTGTAGCGAATCGTAGTTAACATTAGCAAACAATAGCTGACAGTGGTTAAGTGTAGATAATAATACCTGACAGTAGACGACTGTTGCTAATGTTTGCTAATATTAGGTGACAGTAGCCAACATTACCATCCATCCATTCATTTATCTTAGCGACTGAGATGAATGAATAGTCATTTATCTTAGGTACTTTGTACCCAGTCTTCTGCCTGCATTTCCTTAGGTCAGTTTGTGCACATATTTAACAGAATAAACAGACAGGAGTGTTTAATTCCCAGTGCTGTTGTTCTGTTATTGTTTATTTGTTGCTTTTTTGTTGTCTTTTTGCACCTACTGTACAATTTATATCGATGTGCAGTTTGTTGTATGTCTGTAATTATCTAAGCTTGTTGGTTGACTTTACTCCTTGTACTATACTGTCCACTTCATTGATTTACGACTTAAGGGGCAAATCTTAAAAGCATATAAACTTGACATGGAAATTGCCAAGACTGGGAATCATACATGCAGCCATCTTGCTATAAATACCTGAGAGTAGCAAATATTACCTAACCACAGCTGATAGTAGCTGTTAGTAGCTAACAGAAGCTAACATCATCTTCAGTGTTCCTTTATGTCCATGATGTATATCAAACAACAGCTGGTGAAGTCCAACTGGATTCAACAAAACATCGGCAGAACATGCCAGATTTATAGTTGGCGTTGTACAATATCGTCTTGTTTCTCGTTCCTCTGATCTGTTTTCCCTTTCACCTTGTTGATCTTTTATGATCCACTGTAGGTTCTCATATCAGAGCTGTGTGTGCGGACTCTCACTAATGAGGACCAACACAGCTGGCTGAAATTAATCACGCTGTACTTGGTCCAAGACTGAACAGTCAAGACGCAGCTCATTAGAAGATGAGTGGGCTTCAGAGAGACACTTGACTCGAGACAGGATTCACATTTTCACACAATTCAACATAATTTGAGAAATTTCTCCATTGAAAGCGGCCCATTACGACTAAAGTAAAAGTATTTCAGACGTTTAGCCTGAGCAGCCGAATCAGTATCACAATATCACACTCATATCTGCTTTGATTGATGATACTGTTGTTTTTCCCCTGATTGACTGAGAGACTTTTTATTAAGTTGTGTCCCATCAGCCTAATTATCACAAGTGTTTTCCACATCCTCTTCTCTCAGTCTGAGGGATTGTTGTTGCAAAGATGATAGCGAGGTTTCAGCCGCTGTAAAACGAGGCATCAGCTCTTCTTTGTTGGTGTCGTGGTTTTACCTGCACCGCGGGCGCATCAGGACGAGTCTGAGTCCTCAACCTTTGATGTTTTCTTTAAGTGACGCTATCAGCTGACTCGTCAGCTCTGGACTCTAATGCAATGTGCAAAAAACCAGGATTAACCCGGCTCGTCTCCTTTTTGTTAACTATCATCAAAGGGCGTCTCACCTGACGCTGCACATTCCCCCCCGAACGCCCAAAGGCTTCACGTTCTGCAAACTTAACACCTTTATTTTTCAGCTGTGCTCCTTCCTCGTGTCTGTGCTTTACACCTTTCGAGAGAGCGGGATAAAGTTCATTAAAACACCGTTTCCCCCCGGATGTTTGTATGAGAAGTAGGAAAGCAATGAAGGAAATGTTTGTTGTCATTGTAAAAGCTGTAACAGTCCCAGTTGTTTAGGTTAAGATTAAAGGTAAATACATGTAAAGTGAGAAACTTTGGCTTCATAATGATGACAAAAAAAACCCAAAAAAAACTTTTCATTTGAAAAAAAAGCTGTTAAAAGGTTAAAAAAGTTTGCTGAGCAAAAGACAAATGTAGAAAAAGTTGGAATAAATAAATAAATTAAAACAGAACAATAAGATAAGCAGAACCAAGAGCAGAAAGTTCGCCCAAGTTTGAATGATAAAGAAACAAGTCTTCAGAAGAAATAATTAATGAAAACTCTCCGTTAGCTGTGGACTGCTCAGTAATGTCAGCAGCAGTCGCTAATTGGCGTCACTACCTGCTTAAACTGTAATTTCCAGAGGTGATCAAAACTCTTTTAATCAGCCGATAACGCTGCGGTGAGACGGAAATAATAACAATAAAATATATCTGAACATAACGGCTGCCCGAATAAATCATTTGTTAATTTTTTATGAATAAATTATCACTTCATGCATTAAAAACGCTCTTAATGAGGAAATCACTCTTTGTTCTTTCATTTGGGAAGTTTGCGTGTGTGTGTGTGTGTGTGTGTGTGTGTGTGTGTGCCTGTAAGTGAAGATGAGGTCTGAGGTGCAGCCAATTTCTCATTTCTATTAATACACCTAAACTCACACACACAAACTCACAAATACACACTTAACATACACAACAGTGCTGATTTATTATTCATAATTTGTCCATTTTGGTGCATATTCGAGCCTGAATTGCACCTTAATACATTTATATATGATTAATTCATAATCAATGCCAAAGTGATGCTTCTTCATTGGAGTAATAAACGAGTCAGTGATGGGAATCGATGGAGGTGCCACTATCAGTTCCTGGCTCCTGATTGGCTGCAGCTGTCACCATAGTCTCAGGTGTTGTCTCACAGACTCTATGTCATGGCTGTCTTTAAAGTGACTTAACATAAAACTCTCTTTATCATCTAAAGACTTCCTCCTCGATACAAAAATCAGGATTCTAAGTGCAAAGATCAGTGTCAGTGTTATGTGTACCAACCTGTACTGTACGTACTACCTCTGATGCACAGTTGGTGCAGAAATGTAAATGTGTTTTTGATCCAGAGCAATGCTAATTCAATACTATATGACTTTTATTTCAGACTCTCTGCTTCTTCATCAATGGATGGATTTACTCCGTTGCCATGGAGACAGATTGTGCGACATGCCAGATCAGCAGCTGCTTCGTCCGGCGGACTACAAAGAGCTCCTCGGTTCTTGGACGGTCTCTTCAATCTCGGTTGAAGAGCCAGACTGTGATTGTGTTCAAGTCTCATCTCTGAGAGAGAGGAGAAGAAATGCATCCCGTCATTTGTACAGTGGGGAAAAACATCCGTGTCTGCCCGAGACCAGAGAGAGACTACAGTGAATCATGGGATGCCGGTGCTGGATTATATGAAGAGTGGCAGGTCATAGATACAGGTAAACTTACTCAAAATGTGCTTCAAAACTTCTCAGGACCTCTTTAAAAACTCTTCTGATCTAAGTTTTCAGACTCTCAGGTTTACAACTGCACAAACTAACTTCCACACAGGGTCACAGTTGCTCCGAATTCGCTTTCTCTAGCTTTACTGACAGAGTCTGACAACTGATGATCGGTGTTTACAACCCTAAGAGCCGTCTTGACCGAGGGGGAGGCTTCGTCCTGAGGAGGCGGATCACGTGGTTTCCACCTCTGAAAAATGAACCGACGTTTCATATTCATCGCCGTCCTCAGCGGCGGCGGCTGCAGGAAGCTGCAGGAAGGCGCTGAGCCGGGAGGTCCGAGGGAATAAACTTTAATTATACATGCCAGTGTCAGGGATACAGAGTGGCGAGAGTACGGAGTGATTGATTCCCCGTCAACAGGGAGGAGGAGGCCGGTGGAGGAGGAGGAGGAGGAAGGGGGGGGGGGCGGTAAGGGAGGCGGGAGTGGCGGCTGCGGCGGTGATGGAGGTATCCGTGGCGACGAGCAGCAGGCCCTTCATCACCTGAGAGGCAGGCAGCATTAAGGCAGCTGTCAGGGACTTTGATTTGAAGTGGGAATTACAACACACACGCGCTCCCTGGCATAACACACAGTCTCGCACAATACCCCAGCTTGCGTAGTATACATGATACACTCCACACACACACACACACACACACAGTCACGCACACACGCACACACACACACACACAGAGGCTGTCCCCGCAGGCAGATGCTGTAGCAGCTCCTTGACGTGACACCACATGAATAATTTGTGAGCGCTGGTTCAGGCTGGAGGTGAAACAGAAACACAAGGCTGAGAAATCCCACGCTTCACAAACACACCTCATGTAATGCTGATGGCGCCTTAAAAAGAGAGAGCGGCCCCCGACACCTTCACCTGCAGGCTGAGGCGAGCTGGAAAAACCCGAAACACATCAAAACAAAAAGAAAAAAAAAAAAACTGCAAACTGCTCACATCTGCGCCTTGGGGTGGCGAAAATGATAAAAGACCGAAGCAGACGAACGCCGAGCGGGCAAACTGTCACTGCAGGACGTCCCCCCCTCTCCCCCCCCGCCCCCCCACCGCCTCACTGGATTCTCCCGCTCTGGGAAGAGCTGTGTCAGGATTTATTCCCGGCTGGTTATAGAGACCAGCAGTGTCTGCAGATCAGATCACAGTGAACTCTGGAGCTTTAAGGAGGAGACACACCATCGACACAAATAGAATCATAGTGTCTGTGGAGGTGATGGTGCTGTCAAGGGGTCAAAGTACAAAAGTTCGAAAACATTCGCCGATGGAAAAATTGTGTTGTTTTCCCCTCAAGATTGCAGCTTTTTTAGCTTGATATTTCCTTAACTTCCAAGATATTGTCCAAAAACGCTCTGCTTACATATGGGATCAATGCAGATGCAGGTACAATGAGTCTTAACAGCAGGTTACGTTTTCATAGGATAATGGCGTTTGTCCGCACGATTTACTCAAGATTGATGTAATTGATGTGCAACTTCTGTTCAAACAACAGGTCGGCTCAGCGACGTGGTGTTTACGGCTACGTAGATCCTGTAAATGCAATGCAGCGCAGCCACACATGGATTGACACAGCAGGAATAGACACGGAGTTGTGTTAATTAGCGAGGACAGTTTGGAAAATGGAGTTTAATGAGCCAATAAACACGCAACAGTGACGTATGTGCTTGTTTCTTGTCTTTGTTTTCTTCCTTACACAAAGCTTTCTGTGCAGGTAATAGAATATAACCTGTGAAACAAAAGTGAGCTTTTCCCTACACCTCCTCTATGTCTGAAACAGGCAGATTGGGAAGAGCAGAGGGCCCAGCACACAGCTTTGAGGAACCCCACACTGCAGCTGACCTGGGGTCAGCAAAACAACAGTAAATGATTGATGCTACTAATGAATACACCTCTATACATCCTTCATCTTTCTGCTTTAAAGTCACTTTGAACCGGTAATGGTATTCAACTGAGAGACTGTTGCGGCTGATTTGCTTAATAGAATCATCTTTTCTTTTCATCGTACTTGAGTAGTCACTCATGTTTTAACTTTTTCATTTAAATGTGTGGCTGAAATTACCCTCCTCCTCCTCTTCCTCCTCCTCCTCCTGCTCCTCCTCCTGCAGCATATTGAACGATGCTATCAGAGCAGAAGTGACAGCCCGGCTCTGCTTTATTTACTTTATTTGCTGTGGTCAGAATGTGAAGCTCCTCATATCCAGCCTGATGAGAGGCTGCAGATCAGCGTGTCATCAATCAGCCGGGCCGAGCAAACATTAGCGCGGGGGGCGAGCGACAGAGAGAGAGAGAGGGAGCAAAGAGGTGGAGAGAGAGAGAGAGCCGCCTCATTTGCAAAGTGAATGCACTCGTGTATTTATCCTGACATGGTTTATGATTACCAACCCCTCTAATACACCCCCCACTCACCCTTCTGAAGAAGACTGATGAATGAGTAATGAAACTCAGGAGGCAGCAGTTAGATAGAAAAAAACTGTGGAGTCGAGTTCGGAGAGATGATTAAAACCTTTCCGGGAGAGAGAGAAGTTTCGGTTTCGCGATGTGCATGTCCTTGTCCTGTCCGTGTTTACACACATCTAATGCCTGAATGGAGGGTGAGGGAGGCATATTTATAGAGGTATCAAGTGGCAGTATCAAGACCTTTCACCTTTTGTCTCGGTTCCACGCGATATCGTGTGCAGAGCTAAATTAGTTTCATTACCTGCAACGCAGCAATTGGTGAGCGAGGTCACTGGCGGTTTGAAGGGGTCAGGAGTTTGAGCCCCGGCTCGTCCCCCTTTGCGTCACAATGTCGATAAACATGGTATTTTGAAGAAAGTTTATGACAATTTTTCAAGTTGGACAAAAAAAAAAAAAAAATAATGTGACTTTGGCCTTTCACAATTCTGGGGTTTCTAGATTAAGCATATGCACATCTTAATTGGGAAATCAATCTATTAGACGATCTGATAATGAGTCGATTAGTGTTTGTCACAACATCCTGTCACAAACCGAGACAATCGCATTAAGACTTGTCACAATATTGAACATGAACACGTAGACAATTTTATTTAGGAATTTTAAGGTTTTGTTGCGTAGTTACTGATGTCTGTATCCAATTTCATCTAAATGGCATTAAGAAAAAAACAAGACCTTTTTGACTTATTTCCCTCTGCAACAGAGTTTTACAGTATATGAGGTGATGCTTAAGATTAACCTGTTTAATGTTAATGTTCAGGTGTCCACACAAACTCACTCTCATACACCTACTGAGATCAACAAGTGTCCAGAAGTTACTTTTTTCATAATTACAGATGAATCATAAAGATATATAGATAATTATAATGAGTCCTCAGTTGAGGAGTGTGATTCTTGTATATGAGGAAGATGCAGCTCTCTCTAATTTCAACCCCATCTCCAGTGCAATCGACACTTTGATCTCCACTCATTTTCCGTTTCCTTTCATCAATCAAACATGCGTCTTGTCAACAACTGGCTTCAATGAAAACAGCAGCAGAAGAACACACGTAAGCCTTTTTTTTTTCATCTTTTTTCCATGAAATTATCCGTAACGTGGCGTGCAGCCTCGCTCTCGCCCTCTCAGGATGCTGCGGCTGCATCATACGGCGAGCTCGCCTCTGCTGGCAGTAATGGAAACATTGAATATTGATGCCGTTATTATTCAAGGACATGTGGACACACACACACACACACACACACACACACACACACACGCCTCTGTTTGTAAAAGTGGTCTCCTTTCTGAAGTGAATTGATAGACTGTGAACCTGGTATTGTCGTTGCAGCCCCAGAGACATTTTGAATCACACCTAGTGCAATTCAAATGATAGCCTGCATACATACAGTATGCACGGTGTTTATACAGCGGGCTTGGACATTTTACATAGAAAAGAGAACAACCCTTATAGCCTGCGGTTATTTCCCCACTCCGCCTTCCTGCTGCATTTTTTAATGGATTGTCTCCACATAAACGTGAAAAATGAAGGACAAGTTTTCCTGTTTTGAAAGTCACATTTGTAACAACTTGGGAAATGTTGGAGGGGGGTGGGGTGGGGTGGGGGGGGTCTGATGGGAATATTCACACCTCGTTTACCAACTTTGTGTTTGCGTACGCTCAAGAAACTCCTCATCGACTGGCTCTTCAGGTGGAAACGAAGGAGCAGGAGGAGGAGGAGGAGGAGGTAGTGTTGTGGAGGAACAAGAAGAAGGAGAAGTCAGGTATTAAAGAGGATGAAGGTGAAATGAGAGGGCAAATAAGAAATAGTGATTTCACCAACTCTGTCGAAAGAATAGAATAGATATAATAGAAAAGAACGCTTTTATTGGGATTGTACAACACTGTAGTACAACAAGACGTGCTGCACTACAACAGAATTGCAAAGGCTACTTCAAGGTGCTATGTAAGTCTAAATCCTTATATGAAAGACATATAAATACAGAACCAGAAACCAATAGAAAATACACACGCTAACAAAGTATCAAGTAAAAGTTTGCATTTATTCTCACAAACAGGAAAGGTATTGTCATTAAAATATATTTAAAGTAGCTGCAGTTAATATATCGATAGTAAGAGTAAAACAAAAGATGATCAAAATAGGGTGCATGCCTTCATGTTTACCAGGACATAATAGCATGCTAATGTGATGCTAACCTAACAAATGAAGAGTTTTCCTCCAAGACAGTGTTTAAGAACAGTGAAGACCACGCAGACCACACGGTGCATTACTGTTGTTTACACCTTGCATGATCAGCACAGGATTTAATGGAAATAATGGATTTTATGATAACATGAGACTGGAATCAAAACATCAGGCTCAGAAGCATTGCTTCTTTCACTATGCATTTAGCAGTGTGCTGCAGAAGAAGCTGCTGAAGACGCCCCTATGATGGGGGAGAGGTCGACATTAGCTTATATCTACATCCTCCTCTCTCCCACCTTTTCGATGGTTTCTAAAGAGCGATGGTGCTCTCCTGTTCCCGTCCCTCTCAGAGCTCTCAGACCAGCCGATGCAACCTTTAGTGTTGCCCGGCACACTCTGAAGAACCTCGGTCTCATTAGAAAGAAGAAACAACTTGGGCCCTTCTTATGCATAGAATAAAATGAAGGTGTATTTTATTATCCCAGAGGACAGAGGCAAACAAACAGGGAATCCTTCTGTGTTTCCTACACTCTAGCAGAGCTAGTCAAGATTGCCTGTAGCACTAGTGTCAGTATACCATTCCAGTTTGTTCTTCAGGTGAACATTCAGTAATCATCCTTGATGTCAGTGTCCAAACCGTGTCCCACCCTGCACTAGTTGTGAACTCCCGCAGTAATTGATCACCAATTCTTTAGTCTTCCTGGTGTTGATGCAGAGGTTTCTATTTCCATACTAATTCACAATGTCAGTGATGATATGATGTGAGATGATAGCATTGTAGCATGCTCACATGCTAAGTTATAGTCAAGCAGGGTATCATAGCATCATAGCATGTTAAACTTAGATATGTTACATAGGTAACACTCCCATCCAGTGTCACTGCTAAATCTGCTTCATTTGTGGGTTCATAATTTGAACTTCTTTATTCCTTCTAGAGTTTATGGTTAATACAAGACTTGATTTCAGCCATCAGAATATCGATTACAGTGGATGGAACTGCGTTTATTAGATTCAGATTGGCAAATGTAACAGCCAGCGAAGCCAGTTCAGCTGCCAGTCACATTAAGATGCACATACATAATGAACACACACACGTATACACATGCCGGATGCGGAGTGACGAGGTCGGAAAACAAACGAGGAACTATGTGAAGGGTGTAAATACTTGCAATAATGGAGGAGAAGGAAAATCGGATTCTACAAAAACAAAAGAGTAGGTAAGAAAAACAAATGTTTAGTTGGAAATCAATAAGGAACTGCAGAAAGGAGATGAAAGGTAAGTGCACATAAATGTGATAAAAGAAAAAAACAAAACAAACCAAGGTGAGGTGAGAAGTGGAGTGTGAGCGTCAAACAACAGAAGGAAGACAAAGACAGATTCAGCTTCAAAGGAAAAGGTGACCAATTAAGTCGGAAAGTGAAGGTGCAAATGTGGAGAAGGTAGTGAGGGTGGAGAGAGGGATGTGAGGAATGGACGAGGAAGATGGCAAGCAATATACTTCACTTTAAGGTCTGTACATATTCCCTAAAAATACAGAAATGTGTTTGTTTTCTGGAGTTGGCAAGGATAAGAATAAGATTCACACTGGTTTGGATTTCCTATACTTCACAAGAAACTCTTAGGAACTTTAATTTCAAGGAATAGTTGCTGGATACGACACAAAAAGAAAGTTCTGCCTGGATATTGTGTCTGGAAAAAGCTGTAAGAAGTCCCAAACTGGGAAAAATTATGTCGTTCTTTGGGAAAAGAGACCACAAGCATACATTCACAATGGAGAGATGATCAGCTAAAAAAAAAAGGTAAGATAAGTAAATGCATGAAAAAAATCCTAAACGTGCAAACAAAAGTAGAGATGGAGATCAGGAAGTTGACAAAATTAACAAAATAAAGGCACAATTGGAAATGTCGACAGTGAAAGTCGGAATTAGGGAAGGAAAGGAGGGGGAAGTGGGAGCGGAGGAGAGAAGGAAGCAAGAAAAGGGGGAAGATTAAAGGAAAGCATGCTGCGCCTCAGAGGTTGATCAGCTCTTCAGATTCGTAGAATTGAACTCTCTAAAATCCATCGCGCCGCAATTTAAAGCTTTAACCAGAGACGAGTCGTTCAGGGCAGATTTCAGGGCGGCTCCGCGATGTGATGAGACATGTAATTATCTGCAGCTACTGCATGTACAAACAAATTCTCACTTTTATAATCTTATTAGGAGATTAGGGGGGCCTCGCAACGGGTTTAGGCATGGCTGTCTGCTGAGGGGGGCAGGAGGGAAAAAAACAACTTATTTACCCTTTAATGGGTTTTATTTTCACTTTCTCTCTGAAAAAATCAGTTTGGAGACGTCCTTAAGCAACACGTCCCCGCACACACACATGCAGCAGCTCTCTCACACACACACACACACACACACACACACACACACACATGAATGCATGCTTTAGCCTGAAGTCTATCAGCTGTAACAAGAAGACAAGGTGCGATGAAGTTTGATGCCTGAATGGATTCCAATGACAATCCAATCACAGAGGGCAGGGGGGGCGGCAGAAGAAACACAGAGAGCGTTATTTCTTTTTTCTTTTTGCCACGTTTTGAAAAATAATCCCATTAAAACAGCGATTTGTTCCACTTCCAACAGCATGTCTGTTATTGTGCTGCGATAATGTACCTCTGGAAAAAGAGAAAAGGCTCCAACAACAAGGAAAAGAGGGAGGAGGGGGGTGAAAAGACAACAGGGTGGATTTTGAAAGACAAGTTGAGGAAAAGGTTGGATGTGTGAGAGGAAGCAACTAGGAGTTATATCCCATCTATTAACCTGTGTGTGCAGGTAAGTTATGCGTGACCTTTGACTGACAGTCAGGACGATCCTGGATAAGACAACAACCAGGTGACGTCCAATCAGAGAGAAGCATCGGACAAACTTTAAAACTTATTTCCTCAGTCCAAACTTCTAGACCAGACGCCTGATGAAGGAGCATTAGCAGCAAAGATGTGAAACAGAAGTTTTTTGGCATGTGTTCGGATGTAAACGTCTGCATGTACAGTATGTATCCTCTGCTCACAACACTGCACACGAGCAGATGGTTTGGGCTATTTTTGTTGATGCTGTTTAACCTTTACTCAAAATAAATGAAAACAGACACAGCCATCTGTTCACAGCTCCAACACCACCGTCTGATGCAACAAAAAAGCAGCACCCAAATATTCCTTAACACCTCTCAACAGCTTCAGGGTAAAGCTGCATATAGCACAAACTGTGTTAAAGTTGAGGTAAAGTAAAATGGGGTGGACAAAAGGTACTGTAGTCTCTGCTCTGACCTTTTAAAAAGTAGTTGCGTATTAGTATGCTCGCCTCAGTGAGAGGGTGGTTGTTCTCCAGGTTCTCCACTTTCCATCAAAAAACATGCATGTTTAGGTCGATTAGAGACTCTGTAGGTGTGAGTGAGAGTGAATGGAGTGTGTGTGTGTCCTGCGATTGACGAGCAACCTATTCAGGATGTATACAATATACTGGTACACAGCAGGTAGGGTAATGGATTGATACCTCCATTTGTTCTTTGCTCTGAAATGCATTAGATGAGTAAGTATGTAGTCATGTTCCCCATATAATGAGTCGTCTAATTAACCTGACTGGACATGGAAATTATACGTTCAAACAAAGATGCATTGATGTATTTATTATATGTTTACTGGCTATATTGCCCAGCACCACCCAGCATGTCACAACATGCGAGCCGCGCTTCGTCTGTAATGTGCTTCCGAATACGCACTTTGCAACTTTAATAAAATGATTTTCTCCTGTCTGAGGCTCTAATTGCTGAATCAAATACCAAACACTGAATAAATAAACAAGGACAGGAAGTGAACCTGAACATTTCATCCATCCACATAATGATCTTCATCCTGAGGAGCCATTTACTCCATGTTACCTCATCTGATCTGTGACAGCATAAGCACAGCCACAGAAACACAATGAAGTCATTTTTATTTAACTCAGCAACTGGAGGAAAGATTGGCCTCATCGGTTATATCATCTGTGACTCTAATCATTTTCTCCAAATGGGTAATTATAAAAGCGCAATTGTAGAAAACGATGCAAATGACAGAATACACGCAATGTTGGAAGAAGTGACTCAAGACAAGTGACTCAAGACAGACTTAACCAGAGATAAAAGAAGGAAAAACAAGAGTTGGATGTAGAAAAGTGTAACAAGTGTAACAGTGTAAAAAGGAGAAATATGAAATACAAGACAAATACGAGAAGCAAAAGTGAAAAAAAAAGTAAAAGACCAAATAAGACATAGAAAAGTAGAAACTGATATAGGAAAGGGAATGAGATGGAAACAAAAGATATGCAGGTGTGTAGTGATGAAACATGAGAGGAAGAGGAGCAAAACAAGTAGAAGAAGAAGAAGAAGAAAGAAGTGTTTTCCATTTTTTCAGAGCTTCACCACAGAATCTGTGTTTCTAACAAGACAGATGTCATGTGATGACATTAAACATGATAACACTCCCAAAGATTTGTTTGCTTCATTGCTAATGCATACATATGTGTGTGTGTGTGTGTGTGTGTGTGTGTGTGTGTGTGTGTGTGTGTGTGTGTGTGTGTGTGTGTGTGGTGGAGGAGTTTCTGAGGGACCTCCAACCCTTGTCAATGCAGATTATCAGGCCTTGCTCAGATCAGCCGAGAGTAATTCGATTATTATGACGTCCCCGGGGTTTTTCCAGTGATCACTGATTTACTTAAAGGAATGAAAAAGAAAGAGGGGGAGAGAGAGAGAGAGAGAGAGAGAGAGAGGAGATTTCAATTTATTTCTCCCCGAAGGAGGAATTCAGTCTAATTCGATAACGAGCGGGACGAGCCGCCGCCCGGCGCTCCCTGCATTCGCTGGAGTTACGTCGAGATGCGACAGTGAGGCTGCGCTACATGTCTCAAACATGTATGTGAAGTCATGCTAAGAGCAGAGACGGACTGAAAGGGGCCACAAAACATGTTTACAGCCATCGCATCTCTTATCGGGGATCCCAATTAACTTAGATTTGATCTTTTCCTGCTCCAATTTCTTTTGAGAACTTCCCATTTCAGGGATTTGAACTTTGGGAGATTGTTGACATCTCATCTGTTGACCTGCAAACAGCTTTGCTTTAAACACTATGTTTTTTGAAGATGAACCATTAGCTGAAATTTGATTGGATGCACATCTGCCAAAATTCTTTGAAAACTAATTTTCAGAAATTTCTGATTTTCCAAGAAACACTTATCACGACATACTAACTTTTAATCAATTGAGGCCGGTTTTACTGCAGCCCAGAACCTGTAGGGGGCGCTAACAAAGGGACTAAAGTATAAATGTCATATAGACAATGGATGCATGAGACCAGAGGAACAAGGCTCGATCCAATAAGACTGAGGTAGTGATTTTCAGCCTGTTTTGTATTGAAAATGTAACGAGAGGTTGTGCATTTGTATTTTCTACCACGTATTTCCTACCAAGTGGCCTTTGATGTCCTGCCTCTTCAAACTTCCCATCATGCATTCTGTTTGGCTAAACTCTGAAGAAATGCTGGTCTTGGATCAGCCGCGGGCCTGCGGTTCCACTGGATGCATTAGCAAAATGCAACACTGGGAAACATTATCCTGGAAGCACGAAACACTGCGCCAAATACCAAAATGCCAAGTACATAAGCCGGGCCCGGCTTATGCCCGGCTGTGTGAGTGTGCAGAACAAGGCTGCTCTTTCTTAAAGAGCAGAGATTTCAGAGGCGCTGACAGTTAACTTTGTCCTGGAGTGTTTGCTGGGCCTCCTCCAGGGTCCCGCAGGCGCACAAATGAAGCGCACCCTTGGCCGAGCACTGATTAGTGTTTGACGATGGCGCGCTCCCAGGGGCGGTTTAGACGGCTGACCTAGTTCAGCCTCCGTGGCCGACAGAGACGTAGCTCTCCTCTGGCCTTAACAAAAAAACTCGCCGTCTCGGTCTCAGTCTCAGTCTCGCCGCCACCGCTTGACAAAAAAGAGAAAGAGAGAGAGAGAAAAAACAGAAAACATCCTTAGAGAGCAAACAGCAGCTGCAGCTCAAGGCCGCGGTGCATTGTGGTTTGGGAGAGCGAGGTCGGAGCTGAAACACTATTTGCGGCTCTCTGACAGCATCTCTGTTTGCGCTTTTTTGACAAATGATAATGTACTTTCACCTTTTGATTTTCCTGCGAAATTGCTTTTGGTAATTTGGGGGCTGATAGCGGCTGTACTGTATGTTCTCCCTGCGAGTGTGCGAGCGTGTTTGTGTTTCGAAGATAAGTGCCGCGCTCTGTGATGAAAGTCCCACCAGAGGTACAGGTGGATGCATTTATGTTTATCTATGTCTCAATGCAAATGGGAGGACTTTGAGAACGTATAGTCCAATCCGTCCTCGTCCTTCTCCACTCGTGACACCATTTTAAAATCATGGCAAAGCTGTAAAACCAACAAGAGATGATCCCAGTCCAATGGTCTAACACTAACCCTATCCCTGAGTCCTACAACATATGAAGTGGCTTAAAAAGAAGAATGAATTACCTCAGTGAAAACCTGAGATACTGATAGTCCGGAAATGTTGAAGACTAAGTATAAGTCACATTAGTCACTGTTTTATGTGAGACGCATTGAGTTGCCACATCTCAAACATGCACTAATTAATTGTCATGTGTATTTTTAGCAGCAAGAGCATTGTATGAATGGAGGTGTGAAAGGAAGAAAAGGAAAAGACAAGTCACCACCACCTTTCCTGTTATGAAGATTTCAGTGTTTAAAGCAAGGAAAAAAAACAAGTTCCAGTACTTTTTCAGTCGTGACTGCTATAAGTCACTGTACGCCCATAAATAAAAGAAGATTCTCAAACATTGAGATTGTGACATTGATCAGGACTGTTGTGATATCTGCAGCTTGTTATCCCCAGGTCATGTGACAGGAGCCGGAGGCCTGTGATTGGACGGAGGGCTCCTTGAACCTTAGCCCCTCAAGAACCGCTCGTGTTTGACATTAAATCCTTCTGTCTTGTCAGACGACGATTCTAGCAGGATCTCATTGGTCTGCCTAATGTGCTTCATGCTCGCCTCCTCTCGCTCCTCACGCTCCTCGTGCTCCTCCTGCTCCTACTCCTGCTCGGGAACGGACCGTGCCTGAACGCCTCATTGGCCTTAACACAATTGCCTCTGTTAGTGTTGTTCTCCTGTCGTGAGGCTCCTGCCGATGCGTGCCACACAGAAGACTCTGCTCCCCCCCCCCCCCCCCCCCCCGGGTTTCTGGGAAACGCCGCGGTCTGGGTCGAAAAAAACAGGCGTTTGATTGGTCCCCCGAATGTTTGTGTGCTGAGCTGCAGAGTGAGGAATCGTGTTGGGTGAAAATCAATCGCTTGCGATTCCGACCCTGCTGCCGCCTTGCATCTAAGATGCATGGAGGGTTAACGTTCACGTACACGTACACACTGATACACTCACATATGCACACATGATACACATATTACACACACACACATGCACAAATAAACGCAAACAGATATATGGATTTCACACACATACAAATACATATCTACACGCATATATTGCACATATGCACATACTATGCACTCACACTATAAAAACACACATACATACTATTACATACACATAAACTCATGCACACATATACAGACATACAGCACAGTACACAGAAAGATACTCACTTATACATACATATACACAAAGGTCAAAGAAACACACAAACATACAAGTATTTACACATAACGTGCCATGTCATGTCATACACGTGTACATATTGCACACACATATAAGCATGCACAATTGCACATAATGCACACAAATCAATTGAAATCATTGACAGTATATAATATAAAGTTCTCCACATTTCACTAGTATAAACACACTCACATCCACTCACATTCTTTTTACCAGGTGCAGCATTAAAATCCAAAACAACCTGCCTGTTTTTTTTTTTTTCTGAGTGTGTCAAGGCAGCAGGTGGTGCAGCGGGTGGTGCAGTGGCTCCACTGGTGTAGCTGGCTGCCCTCTGCCTCCTCCTTTGTCCAGGTTCATCACCCGTCTGCACCCCCCACCCACCCCCACCTCCCCCAACCACCCCCACCTCCCCCACTGTGGGTCAGGAGGGTCTAATCACACTCAGCTGGGTTCACTGGCAGAGACACAAAACATCTCTGTGTGTCTGCACCTCAGGGTTCATATAAACTTGCACACACACAATACAGTGTATATATGTATATATATAGGTACATATATATGATACACATAAAGTAGCTTTATAAATATGAAAGGTTATGACAGTGTGATTTCTAAAGGAGCGTTTATCCATGTTTTATCCATGATGAATATGAATGCTCTGGTCCGTCTCCGAACAGATCATCAGGTGACCTTATGTTCTTTTGCTGAAGCAGCGTTTAGAGCTTAGCAACGTTTTTTTTGCGAGTAAAGTGAAGACTGGAGTGATAAAGCGATGCGGTGCGTACACACATGCAGCGTGCTTGTACCTGTGGATATGTGAAGTGGATGTGCAGTGATAATTTCCATCACATTCAAGTCAAAATCACCTGTTTTCTCACTGTTTGAAATGAAACACATCTTCGAAAAGCACTCTTTAAATCCCATATATATCATTATGATTATGATTATTGTTATTTTCAAGCACTCCACAAAGTCAAGGTAAAAGTTGGGTTCACTTTGAAGAATAGAAAATGATTTTATGTTTTATTTGAATCTATTTAACTTACCTTTATTCCCCTTTTTTTTGAGATTTACTATAAAGTATTGGTCGCAACACACACACACACACACACATAAGACTGTACACAGATGTGAAGATGTGGGCACATCTGTCAGTGTGTGTGTGTGTGTCCACTTGTAACAACGTGTGGGTTGTTACATAACTCATTCCGCCAATCATTGCCCCCCGCTGGGCGGTGATCAATTCAACGCGACCCCTCAATTATTCAAGCCGCCTCCCTCTCAGCAGGTCGCAGCGAGCAGCACGTGACGGAGCCCGACTCACTGTCTGCAGCTGCAGCCGCCGCCTCCTCCGCGCCGTCCGGTCATTAACCCGGCCGCCGAACCAGAAAGCAGCGGCGAGGGGGAGAGAGGACGAGAGGAGGGGGAGGGGACCTCCGTGCCCCAGGGATCCCGTTTCCGGACTTCTTCCCCCCTCTGAGGCCCCGCGGTCGCATCCCCGGGCCCAATCACAGCCTCCTGAATAATTCAGCGTGCTCATCAGCTGTAATCTGATTATTCAGCGGCTACTGAAATATGAATAATGAAGGAACAGAGCGGCGGCCATTTCCATATTCCTCCTCCTGTGTGTCTTGGCTGAGTTTGCCAACAGATGAGGACAGATGGACACACTGATAGGTGGACAGTGGCTCCCCTGGTGTCCTAACTACGACAAGAGAATAAGTTCCTGCAACTTTGATTTACTGATTTCTCATTTTAAAGCGACTTTTCTCAGATTTGCCATTAACAGAGGAAGACGCAAGTGAGTCATCAATTGTCTGCAGGAAATCAGATGAGACGTTTAAAATCACATTTCCCGACATGTGTCTGCAGGTTTCAGACCTCCCAGCGCTCAACAGCTGACCTGTAACCTCGACTGTGCAATATAGATGTATGATTGTCAGATCTACGTGACATTTTGCACCTTAAGCCTGTGCAGCATGTACAGATGCACAGTACAGCTGTTATGTAGCACATCACTGTTTACATATGCGGTAGAGGCTATTTTAACTGTTTGTTTATACATACTTTTTATAGTTGTTCTAACTCTCATTTACTGTGTTATGCTGCTGCTGTGCTGTCATTTGTCTGCATGAGCTCAAGAAAGTACATCTCTCTCTCTCTCTCTCTCTCTCTCTCTCTCTATCTATCCATCCATCCATCAGGCGTTCCTGTTAGAATGTGTTGCTGTAAACTATTAATACTGTGTGTCATTAATTGTATTTCTGCATTCATTTCTTTACTTTTTCTATGCTATATGTACTTTTAGAAGTATATACTTAGTTATAACTTGCTACAGCTGTTTTGCTAACATTCGCTGACTTACGTACTTTACCTACACTAAGTCAAAAGAGGCGCCGTTCTCCTTCTTTCTCCATTCGTGCTATTCGGGGACTCTTCTTCGCCTCTATCTGTTTTCCATACCTAGGAGGTTTCCGACCTCTCACCTCCTCATTGTCATTCAAAGCAGTGTCTGAATAATTCCCATTGAAATAATTGATTTTTTTGTTTTGCTTTCTTTTTTTTTTTTGCCTGCTGGACCGCTCAGTAAATAATGGATGGCTTCATCATCAGGGACTCCCAGACCCTGGAGGCTGAGTGACGGCTGTTACTAATAAACACACACCCACACACACACACACACACACACACACACACACTGATGAGGGGCTGTGTATTTCCAGACTGCAGAGATGAGGCGAGGACGTGACATCACATGGCACAGAGGAAACAGAGAATCATGGATGGCGGCGGCAGAAAGAGTAAATGAGAGTAATGTGATGCCGTGATTGCGGTTGAGAGCCCAGGTTATTAAAATGTTAATTACTTTTTGAATTTGTTTTCTTTCACTTCACTTTTGCTCGAAAACTGCTTGCTTTTTCTTTTCTTTTCTCTCTCTCTCTCTTGCCCTAAAACTACTAGCTGCCAGAGGAAGTTTCTAACGACCCATTTGTAAAGTTAGTCTGTGGAGAGTTATTAAACCAGAACCAATCCAGATAATGCTACTTTTTGATAAAAATAATACAAATTATTGGTTGTTTTTGATTGTTTTCCCTGGTCTCTCACCCTCTTCCCTGTCCATCTAGTGTGTCTTCAACCTACAGTATAGACATTATGAAACATTTTGTTTCCAATCTGGTCATGTGACCCCTTATGTCATGTCCAGTGACAGTTAAATTAAAGGAAATAAAATGTTTTGTGATAAGCTTCTATATCACCATAATCAACAAACTCCTCATAAAAGTGTAAAAAAAGTTTTGATGATATTTGAGAGGTTTTTGTTTCCATTGGAGTTGGAAAATGAAAAAGCACCAACTAGAGACGACCAGAGGAACTGCAGCTTTGGGCTATTATGCGCCGACTCCATTTTTCAGGGCTAGAAGTTTAATCTTCATTTAGTTCCACTTTTCAGTTGAAGAGTTTGCAGCTGTGTGTTGATGAGAGCGCAGAAGTCATGACTACATCAACATCGTGTCAACACTTCTATGAAAAGCAGCTTCGCATCCGCGGGAGGAGAACAGAGGAAACCTTGAAGACTAACAACCACACTTTTTCATCCCTCAGGCATGAAGCTGCGATGCTTTGTCACAGCCACCTTGATGAGACTGGGCTCAGGTTCCCATTGTGTTGTGTGTGTGTGTATGTGTGTGTGTGTGTGTGTGTGTGTGTGTCATACCATTCAGTGTGTCATATTTGCTTTGATAAAGTAAAGCACCAGCAGCCAACAAGCTGTGAAGAATAATGCGTGAGGCCAGTGTGGGCGTTGTGTCACGGCCTTGCAGTTGTCTGAAGGCTCCTTCTCCCTCCCCGCACACACACACACACACACACACACACACACACACACACACACACACACACACACACACACACACATACAGTGCATGGTTTTCCATCAACATGGCCGGATGTGGTCTCAGCAGGATTCTGGTTTTCGGCCTGTGGCTGCAAACAGCTGAACTGCTCGAGCTTTAGATTTCATCATGTATCATGACTTCAAATTTCCTGACACGGATTCGCGTCACGAATGCAGAGGAACACGACCGGCTGAAAGAAAAACACTGGAGCTGCAGGCTGAGAACAGACAAACTCAACACTAACCAGAAGGTGAACGGCTCTCTGTGTACTAAAAAAACCCCTTAAATCTTCTCTTTATCCCACCGTGGCTGCATATGGTTGCTATAATGCCGTACTTAACTTCGGAGTGTAGAGTAGTTTTTCTTCCTTTTTTTTTTCCCCTTTTCGTCAAAAGCCTTTGAACAACTTTTGAAAAGCAGATCCAGTCCCACAGAGCGACCTGCCGCCATCACTCTGCTGAGACACGTCTGGATTCAGCTGAAAGATTTGCCTGAAAAGATGCTGCGCCGCTTCAAAGAGCTCCAAAGCGTTTAATGGGGCCCGTTCTCAACCTCATTCAGGCTACGGCAAAAACCTTTTTCTCTCAGCCGCTGCAAGTCTATTAAAAGGACAGAGAGTCCAGTACCGGACGACCTCTGACCCCTCTCTTAGACTTGTGAGGTTCAGGAGGTGGGTGGCTCAGAATCGGACTGAAGCTTCTTTATTTACAGTGAGGAAAAAGGGCCACGGATGTCAGGAAGAGAGACTTTTGCCTTAATGGAGGCGTCACTGCTTGTTAGCGTATTCTGTGAGCGAATCCATGAGTAGATGAGGATGTCTTTGAACTTACCACGCTCCCTCCGGTCATAGGAACCAGAGGGGCAATGCTCATGCGAAGCGACCAAACTCTAATTGCCACAAATCGTCCGGAGTGACCAATTACGGTGCTTCCTGTGGTGGTCTTCAGGTGCCATCGCTGCTGCTATCGCTTTCAAGGGAGCACCATTCATATGTGTGCGACATGACTTGTTCAGGGTCATGCATGCACGTGCCGCAAAGAAATACAGTAATTGTAAAATAAAAAACTCTCGGGCTCATAGGAAAATCCTGCCAGTTGATTGGAGTCTTTGGTTGCATTTGTCCATGCCTGTGCAGCTTCTCTGCAGGTGTTCTTGCTACTTTTTTCTGAAACAAACAAAAAAGAAAACATTAGAAAGCATGGCATATGCCATAGCACATTGATACATAATGAGTTTCGACATGTGTTTGATCATTAAAAACAGAAATAGGTGGAATGTAATGGTGTGAGAACTTGATACTTGCTACACCATGTATGGGTGGCCAGTGCCAAAGACATAGTAATGTCTTATGTCATTCATTCATTATGAGTGAATGACATAAGACACAAGAGGGTAGCAAATTCCAAATTGCCTCATTAAATAATCCTCCCAGCATGCTTCAAAACTTACTTTTAACATTTCATTGTTCACACATTTTGTATTACACTGATATCAACTGGTTTTCAGTAGCAAGGTTGCAATGATCTATGAGTGTGGAGCTCAAGACTGTGTCTAAACTCACACTGGACATCCGGACACAACTTGATACTGTAGGTAGCAAAAGTCATCAGCAGCATCTCCAGGCCTCATGTTTTCCTCCACAGAGCCACATAACCCAAGTTAATTGCTCTAAACTGAACGGGAGTGAGCGGCAGATTGACAGTTTGTCCTCATTACGATGGATCGTCATGTTAACAGCAGGGGTGTGTCCGCCTCGGTGATAAAAACCACCCAGCGCATCCACCCGTAATGCAGCATAAAGTAGCGGCGTGTCGGGGCCCGAATGCCGGCAGGTCGGAGGTCACATCTATAACGCGAACGAGCAATTAATGATGTAAGGAAGTCTCGGATGCGTGTCCTCCGGGTCAGACCCACGCGGCGGGGTGTCATGTTTGATGCGTTCGCAGGTGACCCGAGAGCAGCTTGAAACGGAAAAACCTCCACGTGTTGCTCCCGCCTCTGTTATTATCTGTCTGAGCCGCCGCTTAGAGAACATTTGGGCTTTCATCCGGAGTGCATCAGCGCATTCAGCTGCCAGAGTCGAGCTAAACGTGATCCCGTCGTGTGTCCTGACCTCTCCGATCCGGTAAACACATAACTGCAGCCACGGAGACGACCCCGGGCATCAGTTTGAGGCTCGCTGACTGCGGCAATAACCACAACCTGGAACTAAAATGTCACTCTTTCATTTCCTACGCCTCCGAGGAGCCACGAGCAGGTAATTAATAGTGCATCACAGTCTTCCTCTTCCTCTTTTTCCTCTTCTTCTGCTACTGCTGAACAATTAGAAGTTACACACAGACTACAAAGTATGCAAAAAGATGGAGATGCAGTGCTATTCTCCATCTTTTCCATCCCCTACTTGAGCATAGCTTTTCAATTCCAATGTGTGTGTGTGTGTGTGTGTCTGTCATGTCAAAAATGTCCGATATGCTTAAAGAACGATGAGACTAAAACGCATTTTATATTTCCCTCCCAAAATGTCAGAAAATGTCAGAAGCGATTTCACAACTTGTGTAACAGATGAGTGTTAACGTAACTAATAACGCTCACATTTTAGTCGAAGCCGAGGCGTGAGAAGCTGATCGTTTTTCATCGCGCTGCTGATGATGATGAAGATGATGAAGATGACATCAGACATTAGATAAATCAGCTTTCCCTGAGTGCATTCAGGGACGGACAGCTGAGAGTAAAATCTGTCCCATCGCAAGAAACTATTTTGGTTTTGTCTGTGCCGTAGGTCAGCAGTTCACTGATCTGCTGCTGGTGTGTGTGTATGTGTGTGTGTGTGTGTGTGTGTGTGTGTGCGTGTGTGTTTATGTGTGTGTGTCTTGGTGTGAGCTGCTCATGCGTGTAAAAGTGGAAACTTGTTGACTCTCTATAAACATAGAACATCAAACACGCACAAACATGAAACAACGACATGCAACAGTTACCTTATCAGCTTGCTGAATGACACACACACACACACACACACACACACACACACACACACACGCACACACACACACACACACACACACACACACACACACAGGAAGTCCTGCAGTGTGTCTTTGATGTGTCTGAATGTGAGTACTTCACTGCCCGCTTGGGAAAACGGAACGAATCAGAGGATTATGGAGGCCTAAGAGACACTGCAGGGTGTGCGCGCGCTTGTTTGTTGTGTGTGTGTTTTTTGTGTGCATGCATGTGAAGTCTGGGGGGGTCACGCTACGTTTGGTGCCCTGATTGCCGATCCACTTCCTCCTCATCAAAGCGAGGAGAAAGAGGAGGAGGAGGAGTGACACCACCAGAGCCTGAAGCCAGGCAGGAAATGTGGCAGTGTGCAGTGTGTGTGTGTGTGTGTGTAGTGTGTGTGTAGTGTGTGTGTGTGTATTTCACAGCCACATTTTGATAATTAGATACGAGTAGGGAGGGTCACTCCCCTGTTGCCACAAACAATGAGCATGAGCATGAGAGAGCTTTGTCTGTCTGAATGACTCTCTGGATCCAGGTGTGTGTGTAGGTGTATGTATGTCTTCAGGTGTTTTTGTTGCGCCCAGATATGGAAGCAGGTGTGTGTGTGTATTCTCTAGGTGTGTCAGTAGGTGTGTTTGTCATTTCCATATGTGTCAGTAGGTATGTGTGTATAGCCTCCAGGTCTGCCAGTACTGTAGGTGTATGTAGACTCCAGATGTGTCTGCAGTTGTGTGTGTAACCTCCAGGTTTGTCAACAGCCTCCAGATGTGCAAACTGGTGTATGTGCAAATCTATCAGCAGGTGTGTGTGTGTGTGTAAGTGTGTAGCCTCCAGATGTGATTGCAGGTATGTGTTTAACGTCCAGGTGTGTCAGCATGTTTGCATAAACTCCAGATGTGTCAGCAAGTATATGTGAAGAGTCATAGTGTGTCAGCAGGTGTGTGTATAACCTCCAGATGTGTCAGAAGGTGTGTGTGTGTAGCCTCCAGATGTGTCAACAGGTGTGTGTATAACCTCCAGGTGTGTTAGTAGGTGTCTGTAGGCTCAAGATTTGGCAGCAGGTGTGTGTAGCCTCAAAATGTGTCAGTGGGTGTATGTATAGTCTCCAGATGTTTTAGTAGGTGTGTGTACAACCTCCAGGTGTAGCGGTTGTGTGTAGCATTCAGATGTGTCAATGGGTGTATGTGTATCTTCCAGATGTGTCAGCAGGTGTGCATAGATTCCAATTGTGTCAGCAGGTGTGTATAGGCTCCAGGTGTCTTAACAGGTGTCTGTATAACCTCCAGGTGTGTAATAATGTGTGTGTAGGCTCCAGGTGTGTTGGTAGGTGTGTGTATAACCTCCAGATGTTTCAACAGGTGTGTATAGTCTCCAGATGTGTCAGCAGGTGTGTGTATAATCTCCAGATGTGTTAGCAGTTGTGTGTATAACTTCCAGATGTCTCAGCCGGTGTTTGTAGTTTCCAGGTGTGTTAGCAGGTGTGTGTAGTCTCCGGATGTGTCAGCAGGTGTGTGTGTAACCTCCAGGTGTGTCTGCAGACGTCAGGTTTCACTGCGGAGCAGCAAAGCCGTTGAGGAGCTGAGCGTCGTAGACAGGTGAGAGGCTCCGATTGTAAATCTAGTCTGAAATGAAAACACATCACTGTGCAGTGATGCAGACACTTCAGATCTGTCTCCGTCTGTACTTTATAAACGTGTGCAGAGCGTGTCGCTCATGACTCTCTGTCAATTTATTAATAAAGTTCGAGTTTGAAGTTTTCTTGTCAAGGCGCGGAGACAGCCCGTGCCCGGTGCTCCGTCGTACAAAACACAAAAGTACAGTTTAAGAAGTGAGATGAACATTAACACACAAGATGAAGCTACAAAAAAGACGGTATGTATTCTCTATTCTAGCAGATTCTAATTTCAAAACCTATTTCAAATATATATATTTTTCAGCTTTTTGTCTTATTATGTTTAGGTTTAATCTTTGTGAATCATAAATGCATTGCATTTGCAGTAAGGGGCTCATCAAATAGATCATTGTTATTATTATTGTTATTACTGATAATTAGTTGTAGTTGAAATAGTATAGTAGAAGCAGACATGGGATATACATTAAAGTCTATATACAGTGTATACACATATTTACACAATGTAAAGAATAAATAAATAAATGCACATAATCTAATAGATCTACATTCTTGAAACTGCACAGATGCATTTTTAAAAGCATTTACTGAAAAGCAAAGCTTTTCCAAACCAAGAATTCATCACAGACTCCTCTGGTGGTACTATTATTTATTCACTAGCTGAACTGGAAGAGGACCTCAGATATTTGGGCGTCCACACCCTGTCGGACGCTTCCAAAACAGAGGAATCAGTAAAATTTTTTCTTATCTTTTTGGACTGCGCCGATCCTGGAAGAAAGGTCAGAGGGGTCACCATGATTATTCAGATTTAACCACCGGGGACCATGAATATTCACTTTCGGCCGGACCAAAGCTTCGGAGCGACTCAATTCAGAGCAGCACGAGCGGCAGGAATACAGAGCGGTGCGTTCATTAGACTGAAGCAAGCTGTGACAGCCCGCTACAGGGCATCTTTAGCCTCGCCAAACCGATCCTGCTTTGTCTGTCGCCGATGTTAAGCTGCTGTTATTGCAGCCGGGGGGATTTTAATTAAATCAAGGGCTCTTCACGCGGCGGCGACGCGTAAACAAACTCTGCGAATTAAATGAGAGAAACATTTTCCATTCACTGTCCATCTCATCCCTCCGCAGATTAGGGGCCTGCAGGTGAAGCTGCACACACTGACACTCCGCTGCCGGCATACAGATCAGTCTGTGTGTGTGTGTGTGTGTGTGTGTGTGTGTGTGGTTTGATTGTTGTCTCCCAGCGACTCAGGAGACAATTAGAGCCCTGGAGGAGAGCGCTCTGTGCGCTCTGCATGTGTATGTTTTCTTTCCCCGTCACATGGTTGCGGCTTTTCCTCCCCCTCCCCAGCATGACGATGATGAAGACGACGGTGATGGTCAGAGACGCCCGGGCCTCGACACACAGCGTCAGTCACAGACAAACAGAAGTCAGTGGAGCAAGGAGCTGGTTTCACTTTGAAAGGAGCAAGTCTGTGACTCCTAGGTGGAAAAAAACACTCGTGATTTTGCTAAATTCTGCTTTTCAGCTGGTTTTGCTTGAGTAAAATCATTTAAATATGGAAACAACAAAGTAAATGATTCAGATTTATGACTGTGACCACATGTCACAGCCCCTAGTTCTCACACACTGCACTTCTTTCAGATCAGTTTCATTCATGAGCGCTGCGGGCCACTCCACCTCAACAGCCAGAATCCCCCTCATCTGTCACTCAGAAATAAATATACATATAAGCGCATTTTGGGGCTTTTAATGTCAAGTAAAAACTGCATTAATAAGGAATTTTCTTTAAAATTAGTGGCTGTTCTCTGCATGAAGGTTTATTTTGGCTAAAGCTGGATCCTTAAAAACTAGCAAAAACTACAGCAGCTTCATTTTCAATGATCAAACCACTTGGTATCACCTTGATACCATCTTTTGAGGTGTTTTGTATTGAATTTTGTGCCATCGTCACTACCGCCCCCTATTGGTACGACAAAGAGACGTGTGACAGATGCATGGTAAAGCATAAAGGTGGTTTCCAACCCCTTGTCTGACAACTGGACCCATGACTAGATTCAGGTGCTCTTTGGTAGCAGCTACTGGACGGTCCCAGTCAGGCCCATTAGGCCCAATATAGACAAGTGCAAAGAGCGCCACAGGATGTTAAAACTAGTTATTAATATTGTGAGTGTGGACGTAGTACAGTCGGCTGCTCATGCCTGGAGAAAGTTGTGCAGCTGTGACGTCATCTACACCTCGGACGCTACACTAATGCCTCTTAAAATGGAAGACAATGCCCAGTTAATTTGCTACAAATACCAAATAAGTCCCCCCACTGCATATTGCACTACTGCATAGTGTAATTGTAGGTTATGTACAGAGCTATTGTGTGAAAACTGTGTGGTTATTTATTTGTTTGACTTGTTCAGCATGCAAATTGGGTGACATTTTATCTTATAAATTAAAGCCAATAATTAAAACAATCTATTCAACAATCTAAAAAATAGTCTATAAATTGCCAGTGGTAGGGAGAGCGCCATATTAAATCTCGCACCACACTAGGTGTGGCCAGCTCTGGTCCTGATAATTGTGGTGTTGGCCATGCATGTGTGAAACGGCATTAGCCGATTTGTGGGAATTTGTGAGAGGGAACTTGCCAACAACTGTGTGAAAAAGGGCAATGGATGACCCAGGGTAGGTGGAGACCATACTAAAACTACTATAATTTGTATGGACTGTTTGTGTGTGTGTGTGTGTGTGTGTGTGTGTGTGTGTGTGTGTGAGTGTGTGTCTGTGTGTGAGTGTGTGTGCTTCTGTCATCTTGTTGTGAATCCTTTCTACCCTCTAGTGGCAGAAACACAATTAATTCGGCTTTGATTACAACTAATAAAAATACGAACCAATCAGTGAGCTGGTGGAGACACACATGCACAAACATGCACACACATGCATGCCTGCACACACACACACACACATGCACACACACACACACACACACACACACACCTGCACTATGAGTGAGCTCATCTCACTTTTCCAGAGTGGAAGAAAAAGGTTCAGCACAGAGGTAACTGACACTCGGCTTGATCATGATTAACATGTGTTTCATATTTCACACAGCTTCTGGTGGAAAGAACGGAGGTGTTGATAGAATGGGTGCTGGAGCTGGGTGTATGTATGTGTGTGTGTGTGTGTGTGTGTGTGTGTGTGTGTGTGTGTGTTACGAAGCCCAGAGATCAATGCAGCGTTTGATCTGCATGTATCTGAGTGAAGTGAGCTTCCAGAGGGCTTCCAGAGCTACCAGCCCGGGGGGAGGCTCGGTGTAACGGGCAACATCTCACTCTGCTGCACCCCCAGCCCCTCTACACACACACACACACACACACACACATAGAAACACACGCACGCACGGTGTTTCATCTGCTCTGCTGTTTCATCTCTCCCACACACACACACACACTCTTACACACACTCTCTCAGTAGCTGGGTGCAGCAGCGTCACGTCCATCATTTTCCTGCAGGAACAAAGACACGGAGCTCAGACTGAGAAGCATCTGAAGCTGATTCTCATTCACTGCTTCATTCAGTCTGAAGGAGCTGATTCTAATTAAACAGCAGTGTGACAACACACTCTGCGAACACTTCTGCCGAGGCGTGTGCAGCGCTACGCAGTCTGGCCTGATGGTGGAGCTGTATTAAAGGTCAGAACAGAGAGTTGTAAATTTTCTTGAATTTGACTGTTTGGGTTTGTTTTCACAGGCACCAATAAAAGCTGCTGTAGCTGTGTGTGTGTGTGTGTGTGTGTGTGTGTGTGTGTGGATGGGTGAGAATGCTTTTTTCCCATCCTGCTCTAAAAATAATCAGTTTTTGGTTGTTATGTGGTTTTACGTTTTTAAGCTATGACATATCTACAGGATGGACATCAGCAAAGAACAATTGTCTTAAAGTTGCTAGTAATGAAATAATGTAATTGAAATATATAGTGAACATTAACTTTCTACATATACAAGAATGTTAGTTTTTACATCATTTTGTTTTTGAGTTCTTTTGTAATGTAATTAGGTTGGGTTGCTTGTCAATCATAAGTACAATTACAAGAAATAAATATCATAAAGAATCATTACAAACATTTAGCATTTGTCACATGTGTGACCAGACCTTTTAGTCATACTGGGCTTTCTATTCGTGAGGTTCAATTACACATTGTAATAAATATAAACGATAAATGGCCGTGTTTTAATAGGACTTTGGAAGAAATGCAATTTATTTTGTCCTTCCCCCCTTTTATTCTCTTCAAGAGATATTGGAATAAAAGGCTCCTGTCCTTGGGAATGCGATCACAGAGCGAGACACATGACATGAGCACAATCTCTGAAGAGCATCAAAACATCTTGACTTCTTCAGAACCGGGCTGATTGTTCTCGCGCAGCCATCAGAGACTGATTTAAGTCTGGTCTGAGGGATTTTGTTGTGACAGTCAAAAATCACGGTTGCAATCATGTAGCGTACGCACACACACACACACACACACACACACACACACACACACACACATCTAACCTACAGACTGAACCCACACACTCCCTATCTCAACCCTTCAGTCGAGCCTTTGCCCTAAAATTCACTGATTTGTGTGTCTGGAACGCGCTTTTCGTCCCGCTGTGTGAACAGATTTTTGTCCTCGCAACATGAATAATACTCTCAAACACACACACACACACACACAGACGCAAGCTTCACACACATGAATGAAGTGCACATGTGTGAGTCCTGGAAGCACATGTCTCAGAGCAGCGTGAATTTCAGTTGTGCTGCCAAATATAGACTCAAGAGTATGAAACAGAGAACTGTGCTGCTTCCACCTACAGCTCACACACACACACACATGCATACACATCCTCACACCCTTAGCGCACACTGAGGCAACACGAAATACACACATTCAATCACACATTCAATAGCACACACATACACCACTTGTGTGAAACATGCATTTGCTTACACACCATGCGACATGTGCTCCTGCTGGCTTTCTGAATAGTCACACAAGTCGTCACACACAAACACAGATGAAGTGGACAAACATACTCACACACAAACACACACAAGCACACACACGCACGTGCATGCTCATCTCGCAGTCTCCCGGCGCCGCTTGCAGCTTGTCAGCGCGGAGTCAGCGTCCCGCGATGCGGACAGGTCCAGATGGCGCTGTCACGGCTGTCACCGAACCGCATCTCCCAGAATACACCTGTGACAGCCGAAACATGTGTGCCCAGTCAGAGCGCCGCCACTACAGAGACTAATTATCACCAGCAGTCCAGCCGCCGCCGCGTACACGGGCCCCCGCGCCTCGCCGTCACCTCGCCGAGGTTGGCGGGGGCCGGGGCGACAAATCAACGTTGTCGTTAGCGTCTGCGAAGCTACGGAGAAGACAGAGAGAGAGAGAGAGAGAGAGAGAGAGAGAGAGAGAGAGAGAGAGGGAGAGAAAAAGGCGGGAAAACAGTCCGTTACCATGGAGACGCAGGCTAGCTCAGGCTAGCTCAGTGCTAGCTCAGTGCTCGACACCCGAAGGCCTGAAGGTCGAGCCAACAGAAATGTTTCGAACGTCGACAACTGTGCCAGGAAGTTTCACAAAACTTCGTAGGGAAGTTTTCAACTCCCGCAGCTGGAGTCACAAGACACGTCTAAGCCAGATGTTTCATCGCGGTAAAGGAAAACGTGACCGGTTTTGCAAAGTAGATCGAGTTGCCTTACATTTACTTAACATCTAGACGTTCAAGCCTCGGTAAATTTGGTTGGCATTAAAGGCAGTTACATCAAATATTAAAACTGGGGTTTTAATATTAACTGCTAAATATTTTAATGTCAGCGCTGTTCAAAAATGAATGAGAACAATCTTTACCTTCATCTTTTTTTCTTGATGTCTAATCCAAGTTAAACTTCGGCTTTACTTGAGAAAACTGAATCAAAGCCAAAACTTAAACACTCACAAATCGTCCCCCCGAGTTGAACACTGAGAGAGAAAGAACTACACACTCAAATCTAAATTCTTAAAAGAGTTTATGAATAGAACTGTTGTCTCACAGTGAAGAGGTCCTGGTTCGAATCCCAGTCGGACCAAAGGTACTGTATTCACCATACTCCAGTCCAAAACATGCATTAAGGTCAACTGGAGAATATAAATTGCATAAATTGAGTGAATGAGGTGTGTGTGTGTGTGTGTGTCTCCACAGTATATATCCTGTCTCCCCTCAATGTGATCTGGAGAAAGTCTCCAAAGTGTGTAGGAAGATGGTTGAAGTATCCCTCTTAAATACATTTTCCACAAACAAACACAAAACACTGAAGGTAAGTTCTCCATATTGTAAAAAGAAACATACATTCATATATGTCAACACATTTACAAGAAAGGTTTAAAGGCAGGAAATGGAAGAAGCCATTTGACATATGATGGTGCTTGTGTTGTGGATAGGCAGGTGTTTTATTTTGAAAACTGACTGTTCCTGTGTTTTGCTTCCTGCCTGGGTTGATCTGCTCTGTGCCAAACATTTTGTAAGTATTTGTTTTGGCTTTTTCAAGGCCTTTATTGATAGAACAGCTGAAGAGTGACAGGAAATGGGGGATGACATATATCAAAGGAAAGGACTGTAGCCTCCGTACTCCTCTTCAGACTGAGCTTAAACGACGGCCCGCGTGCCGAACTTTTACGACCGACTAACGCCTCGAGTTTATTTCACTGCACTTTTGATGAACCGCCGTCGCTGCCTCTCATTCACCGTTACATTACAGGCATTATTCTCCGTGTCACACCGAGCATTGTGATCCCGCTAAAAGCTCCCACCTGTTTACGCCTGTCACCTAAAAGTTCAGACAGACACCTCCTGATGATTTGTCACGCACATAATTACCGGGCCAACGCTTCGCAGGCGCTCACGCATCCCGGGGTGGTTACGCTTTAATCCACTGAGCACCCGACTGCCTGTAAAGCTGAGTTATTATTTGTTTGCCTCGTATAAAAGTGTACATTGATCATGAGCGGAGTGAAAAGTGCTGCAAACTGGCAGAAGAGCTCACCTCAGCAGAAAGGAAAAGGAAGGAAGAGAGCGTCGGGCTGTGGCGGCCGATCCCGTCCCTCCTCCTCCTCCTCCTCCTCCTCCTCCTCCTCCTCCTCCTCCTCCTTCTCCGCCTCTTCCTCTGTCTGTTTTGGTGACAAACTCCCTCATCATTAACCTCTTGCTGCATTAACAGCGCCGTAATTAGTCCCTCATCCTCGATCCATAACGTCGAGTCAAGAAAGTGATGCTAATTTAGATCTAATTAGGGATTTTTTTTTCTTTTTTGCAACGCCGTTACGCAGCTCCGATGTGGCGAGCAGCTAATGACGGGAACGTGGATGCGAGGCGTCGTTGGACAACTGCGGCCGCTGAGGAGGAAAGAGGCCGAGTCACAGTCCGAGGAACGCAGAAACGGCGAGTCAGCGCTTCTGTCAGCAGAGATGAGGAAGGCGGAGCAACAGAGCCAACTTTCAGGCTGCAGAAAGAAGAGGAAACATTGGGACAGTTTGCACAAAACCACCTTGACACCCCCAAATAGAAACAAATACAAAATCCACTTCATTTAGTTTTGTGTTGTAGGTCCCCAAAGTGAAACCTCAGGTCCACTCAAGTTGGAGTTCCATACAATACTCACTTACCCCCTTTCACTGCTAATAGGTCTGATGGTAATGGTTGTCAATCACTGTGAGGATGTGTGGTGTCAGACTACAGCTCTCATATCATGCTCACATATTGCAGATATTGCTCAAGACGCTTGATCCCTCGCTGTAGGTGGAAATAGAGAAGTAGAGCCACATGGTTAGTCAGTGGTTAGCACTGTTGCCTCGTTACAAGGAGACCAGACAGACCGAGTTTACATAATCTCCCTGTGTCTGCATGGGTATTCTATGCTGTCTCCTCGTACAGACAAAAACATGAATATTTAAGCCGATTCAAGGCTCCTAAGTGTTAAGTCTGAGAGTTAGCAAAGCTGAACAATAACACCTACAGTCTGTGATGGCGGTCTTTAACATAATGAGAGCTCAGCGTTGTATCAAAAGCGTCTGAGGATGCTTCAAAGACGTGACACAGCCGCTGCCTCTATTTCTGTGCTCGAACTGAGAAAGTTTTCTAGCTCAAAGTTAAACACTGTGATTGATTTCAGCCACTTCGGTGGGAACAAAAGGGATTGATTAAGCTTTTCCCAGCGGGAGACCTCAATCAATCATCGATCAGACGGAATTTTTCTTTTCTGATGGTTGTGTCACCGGGGAACGAAAACAAGTGTTTCACTGCGGAGTGATGGACTCTAACCGATACGCCCCCCTCGTAAAACGGTCTCAACTTCCTGTCTGTAAGTGGGCGTGGCCACCTCTGCACTGACCCCTGTGGAGCACTTTAAACACTGATACAGTGATGATGGACTCTAACTGGTCTGCGTCCAATCAATTCAGACACGCCCCACTCAGCATGCATCGTTCACTCACTTTCAGTTTCATTCTGTCTATAAGCCACGCCCCCCCACATCACACATTCACTGTCACACGCAGCTGTTTCAGATCATCAATCGATACATTATTGATAGCCCGGCTACATTCTTCTCCAATGCTCATTTCGGTTTCAACTCCTCCTGCCCTGTTATCCGCTCACTTCCTGCCCTGATGCTGGAACTTCCCCTGCCTGATTGATTCCTATCCGCCCGTGATTTTTTGTTAATAAGAGAGTCGCCCCTTCGTTAATTTCCACTCATTGATCTGTATGATGTGATGTTTGCTTCTCACCCGTGATAAACAAACTTTGCATAATGAGTTGTTTCCGTGTTAAGCGGCATCCACATCCCTCAGAACGGCGTGTACTGACAACCAAACTTCCAGTCTGTTTGGTCTTTGCTTCGTGTTTTGTTTGGACTTTGCATTTCCTGTCTGCACCTTTTGGATTTATTTACCCGTGAGCGTCACGCGCTGAACAGCCTGGGTTGTTTAACACACACCTGGAGAAGACGTTCGACTACAACACCCGGATGAAAAAACTTTGTTTGCAAAGATGTTCAAATATGGATAGTTTGCAGCGCCACTAAATCCCTCCGTGTGTTTGCACAGAAGGATTCGACTTTCTCAGCAGGCGTGAGACTTCAACTAACTTGAATGCAGCTCCACGTATGTCTTCCTTTGCTTTTATATGATATATAAAAAAGAGCTATATTTAAGTTTTATTTTAAGTATTACTTTTAATTATGTTTTGAATTGAAATTTTGATTCAGATCGATACAATACAATTTGTAAAGATAAAGTCAAGTGTGGTTTTTTTGTCCAAAATGAGAAAAAGTGTAAACTTTTTCATTTCTACCTTTACTTTATGTTGCAATTTTAAAACTTTGAACAAAGCTCCCGAAGTTTGTTTCCTTGTCCATACTTTGCCAATAAGCTGTTCAAATGAACCAAAAACAAAACTATAAGTCTCATGAATAAGAAAAGTGAGACAGAATCAAACAAGGTGATTTCCTCATCTGTCACCGACACTAATCTAAACTTATTCTGTAATGGTCTTGTTTCCACATCATTGTTGGAGACCTGTCCAGGGCCTAATCTCTGTCTTTACTATACTTATCCCACCCTTTATTGTAGAGGTTAGTTTTCGCTATATGTTCTTTAAGCCCTTAGATCAGGCTGTTTTCTTTTCCTGCACCGAGCCGACCTTTTTGATACCTGCTCTGTGTTTTCTTTTTCAGCTCTGTTCGTTATCCGTGCACCTCTGAAATCGTCCGGATCTTTAACTTCCAGCGCGTTTGCTTTGATGAACGCCGTGCCAAACAGATCCTCCAGGAAATAAAACGCCAGGCGGGCGGCTCGGTGTCCAGCAGCATCACCTGCACACGGTGGAGCCGAGGTCCCGACGTCCTGTTAGCAGCTCGTCTCTGTGAAGCGTCTGTTAATGATGAGCCGCACTGATGGGGTCGAGCGCTCATCTAAATCAATACGGTCTGGACCTTCCCTGCGCTAATGATTAAAGTCGACACATCCAGGAAAAAAAAGCAACACAATAACCAGCAGCGTATCGAGCGCTGAATCAAAGCGCCGCGACGCAGCGGAACGAACGGCGGATCTGCTCCGCTCGGCGCTTCACGCCACCGTATCTCTCATTGTGAGTAAATGTGATTGAATGTGTTTTCTCTCTTTCAGAGGCCATTAGCGGGCCGATAGTGATCAGTGGGGTTTACATAATGCCGGTTTAAAGCCCGGTGGCTGCTACTGCTTATCTAATGGCCCACAGGAAGAAGAGGCCATTAGCAAATTAGCAAGTCCATCCTTGTCAGGGCTATTAGGGGCTGAGCCTTTGCTTGTCTGTTGCCCCCCAGAAAAAAAAAAAAAAAGCTAGACGATGGCCCTGACACCGCCCTCGGCTGCTTTGTCTGGTGATTTAGCTGCTGTGGTGAAAGGTAACACCTGCTGTTTGTTCAGCTCCCCTACTGATGCTCACAGACACCTGGGCCACCTCACCAGCTCCGACTCGAACATGAATGAGATCAATGAGAGGAGTTCAGAGGACAGAGCTACCAAAACTGAAGCTGAGGCTGCAATCTTCGTAACTCTCCTCAGCGCTTCCTCTCTAAGAGGAGCCCACGCGTGTGCTATTCTTATGATAATAAAAAAAAAAGCAAGCGCTGACTCAGAGCAGGTCTCCTCCACCTGTGCCTTTTTACACCGACATGTAGTGCACTGCTCTGATCTGACACCGTGACAGCTGGAGGCTCGTGGCTGGTTTGATGGTCGCCTAGCAACCGCTAAAAACACGGCGCACTGCCTCCATCCCGACGAGGTGCTCCCAACCCTCGCCGACCCTTCCTGGACGTGCCCCACTGGTCCGTGAAGGGCCGTCTTTGAAGCCAGGAGTGTACCACCGTCTTGAATGCGTGGACTCAGATGAAGCAATGTTTGGATAGAGAGAGAGAGAGAGAGAGAGAGAGAGAGAGAGAGAGAGAGAGAGAGGGGCTGGAGAGGAGTGAGGGGCCGCTCTAACTCGTGACTTCCAACATCCTCTACACCTACTTTTCCATAAGATCCGTAGCCTAACCCTAACCCAGCTGTACAAATGAGATAATGAGCAGACTGACTTAACATACAAAGTCTATCCGTCCCATGAATGTAGTTCTGAGGGTCACCTGTCAATCACTCTCTTTCAGACATGTCAATCAAATAGACATGCCCCTAATTATTACATATTTTAAAGCGCTAATATCTAATTAATCGTGGAATTGCTCTCAAATAGACCACAGTATTCAAAGTATTGAATGAGTATTTCATGATTGAAATGGACGGTAGGTTGAAATGTGAAAAGACGGATGCGCCTAATAAAACGCTGAAGCGTTAGCTTAGCTTAATAAAGAGGGTTGTCTCCCTCTCCAGACACATTGCCTCCACACCTGTCTTTAAACGATGCTCCAAACCCAGGTCTTTGCAGCCCCATAAAGCAGCTCCATTCGGAGTATCCACACAGCATCATCCTGCAGATGATTAGAATATAGCTGAATGTCTCTTTATTGGAATAAAACAGTGAATTGTTTTTATGCTTTTCTTTCCTCTTGAAGGGAGTTTGAAACAACAGAAAGCCAAAAGCAAAAAAAAACAAAATCATCACAAAAAGTGGGAATTTATTGAGCAGTCACATCACTATATAAAACATTCATTTGCGTATGAGTTTTCAAGGTTCCAGACGGACAAAGACGAGACGATAAGATGAGGGCTCGGGGGGTGAAGGAAGCGGCTGCGCTGATGGGTTCATAAGTAAAAGCGAGTGGAGAGGTTGTCGCCTTCGGTCTCGTCTGATTGGCCGACCTCTCCGACCCCCGTCGGTGTGTGGGCGGCGGGTCCCGCTGACGGGGTCACACTTTGTCAGGTACATTTCCCGTGCCGCCCTTTTGCCTCCCGCTGTCATCATCGGGCCCATTAGATGGTGACAAACCAGAGCAATTAGAGCGGGAAGGTTCCCCATCACCTTTTGTTTCCTCATTTATTTATTTATTTATCTATTCATTTTTAAAGCTGTGCCTTCAGAGCCTGGAGGAGGTTTCAGTCTGACGTCCATCTGTGTTAAAACAGGAGGAATCTTAGGAAGTGAAGTCTGGCTTTTTTATTGATCTATTCCTCTGCTTTTTTATTGTCCGTTTTTTGTTTTTCTGTCGTTTCATGGGGAGGCGCTGCTGACTCATCGCTGCATTGAAAACGGGCTTTGAAGACGACACGTATTGGCATATGGTTAGGGACGGTTTAATTCAATTTGTGTGGTATCTTACAGGTCCCCTGATTACCACTGTTTGGGAGTTAATTGGTGTCGCTCGGTCCTCGGAGGAGAACAGAAGGCAAACTGATGCTGGCACACACACACACACACACACACACACACACATACACACACACACAAACACATACACACACATACACGCATACACCTCCAGCTCTTGTGTTTTACGGAGCAAAGAGATGCATTGTCTCTTCATTCATCAAACATGTCAGATCACCAAATTGAATCCAAGGACTCCCTCTTTACGCCTCCTTTCTTTGGGAACTCCAACTACCTGTTTCCTGACGATCCGCAGCCAACAGCAAAAACTGCCCACATTTTTTTTCCCCCCTCTTCCTCCTTTTTGACTCGTCTCCAGTCCGTCGTGCCCATAGTTTCGCTTGAAACCCAGTCGCGTCGGTTTTGAAGTCAAACTGGCAGATAAGTGCGGGCTCGGCGACCAAAAAGGAAAAGATGGCAGCGCTGCTTCGATGCAGCGAGGTGGTCGTCCAGGTTCATTAGTGACAGAGGACGATCGGATGATCCAAGACTCCGCTGATCACAGGCTGAGAGCTGCCAAGAGAGGAAACTGATCTCAGATCTGATAGCAGGTGGAAAACTCTGCGACTGCAAAGGCAAAAAAACAGAGAAATCCAGAGAGGTCCTTTTATCTATGTAGCCATCAATGTATCCTTCTATCTATCTATCTATCTATCTATCTATCTATCTATCTATCTATCTATCTATCTATCTATCTATCTATCTATCTATCTATCTATCTATCTATCTGTCTCTTACAGCTTGCTAGCTGGCTATGGCTAGCCAGCTGGTCAGCTAGCTAGCAACAGATACTGTAACTATTTGTCTATCTATCTGTATCTAGCTAGCAAGCATGGTCTATCTATCTATCTATCTATCTATCTATCTATCTATCTATCTATCTATCTATCTATCTATCTATCTATCTATCTATCTATCTATCTATCTATCTATCTATCTATCTATCTATCTATCTATCTATCTATCTATCTATCTATCTATCTATCTATCTATCTATCTATCTATCTATCTATCTATGATAACATTTCTCTCCATTATAGACAGTTATCCTCCATCAGCTACATAGCACATCTGTCTCATTTTATTGAACGACTTAAATGGGACACATCATGCTGCTAAACGATCCCCGATATTTAGTCCTATAAATATAGAAATACATAAAAAGGGGAAAAATTAAAGTTTGTTTTCTCTCGTCAGATGTTGCTGAAAGAGTTCCCCGATGCAGCATTTGAGTTATGTTTTAGTCTTTGTTTATTTATTTTTCCTTCAAAATGGTGTAATAATGCAACATGGGGCCGAGTTGGGAATGTGATTTTTTTGTGTTTGCACACACTGTCGGAGCAAATATTCACAACAACTATGGGTTCATTTGCGGTGTGGATTTCTTACATAGCACCACAACAGTAAATATCATGAATCATAATAAAACCGCAGCTAGTGGTAATTATCTACTGAGCTGTTAAACGGGAGCTGTAAAGCTGCTAAACCTGATTATTAAATTTGGAAATTACAGTGAAATTATATGTTGACACAGCTGTCAATCAAATACAACCCACCCACTTAGAAAAAAAGAAAAATTCCTTCTCCAGAGAGGTTTTCCATCCATTCATCCATCCCATAACAAGTGTTATTGAGGGCTGCTGAAGCCTGGATCCCCAGTTCAAGACTCCCACACACACACACACACACACACACACACACACACACACACACACACACACCATTCACTCTTACACAATTTTAGAGTCTCCAATTGTTTTTGGACTGTGGGAGGAAACCTCCAGAGATTCCCACACATAGAGACCATCAAAATAAAAGCTGTTTCAGTTCGGCCACATGTTCAGCACATACAGGGGTTTTCCTCGGACCCATAAGAGATAACATTAAAGCTGAAATAAATCAAAGAGGAGCCTTATGTATTTAAAAGAAGTAAAAGAAGTAAACACACTGCTCACAAGTGTTTTAAATACTCCAACATATCACCAAATTGATAATATGTAGTAACTTATACTAGTATAAGTAGTTTTGTGTACAGAATCCACAAGGAAACACCCACTGTGTAGGTTGTACGTTAGCTGAATTTGATTAATTTGACTTTTTCTGTCTATTTGATTCGATTTTCAATCGACATTTTTGATTCCCTGCAGCTCGCGCAGACGGACGTACAGGCGCATCCGCATGCGGAGCGTCGTTCCGGGACGTCGGAGGCTTCAGATTGAAAGTGGCAGCTGGGCTCGTTCCGGCGGAGGGGGTCAGAGGTCACCGCGGGTTTCTCCTCTCCTCCAGGTTTTTCTCGCAGCTGAAGGCCGAAGACAGAGAGCGGTGACACGTCTCCTCCGATGGGACCAGTCCCCCACGTCCTCTCCCGTATCCGTCCACCCTGCCTTTAAGAAATCCATCTCATTATCGCGCGGTCCCGGCGGGGTCCAGATAACTTCCTGTCGTGTAGAGTCAAACTCAAGCTCGTCCCGAGCCGCGCTGTCACTCGCGTACGTCGCTGCATGTTTAATGTCGGTACAAGACTTGTGCATTTACAGCGTTTGGCAGCACGCTGCGACACCCGGCCCCCCCCCCCACTCGCTGCTCGCTTTGGCTGAAGTAAACATCACGTCGTCTCCCAGGACCCCGCAGACGTCACTGTTTGTGCCCGCGTCTGAATCTGTTGACACAGAAACAATCGTTTCTGTTTCTGCACTGTAAAAAAAAAAAGAAAGAAATAAATGAATCCAGTAGCAGAGCAAAGTGTTTCGCATGTTTCACATTTAGAGAAGAAGTCAGACTATCAGCCACTTTCATAGACTTAACAAAAGAGTTAAGACAGAGTACTTCCTGTTTGCCTGAAATCAAAATGGAAGCCATTACTGTGTAATGGCTTTGAAATTACCCAATCTTTAATTCCATTTCAGTCGAAAGAAAGCGAGATGATTCAGGTGTATAGCACAGGACAGGATGAGGAGAGTCAAGTATTTAATGACTATTCTACCAGTGGTAGGTAAAAAGACACTGACTAAAAGCATGTTAAGACACAGGAGCCCCGTTCTAAATAGCATAGATGAATGGACATATTCATAACTTTTAATATAGAAATCTGACTATATGTGATTTCACACAGGGAAAAATAGTGGATTAAACTGAGGGACGATGAGTGTATGTATCATAAGGTCCAATTCCAGGATTCCTGTGGCATTTGCATGTTCTCCCAGACTTTTCTCTCTTTTTCCTACATTTACACCTGCAGAGAACTAAGGAAGAAACAGACCTCGAATCATCTATCCTGGATCTTTTTGGATCTGTGAACACAGCCGTACAGTATGTTTTTCGCTGACACCAATGTGTGTGTGTGTGTGTGTGTGTGTGAGAGAGACAAACTAATAAGCTGTTAACAAGGCTCGTCATTGTTGTGTGTCGCCTACACACCAAAACATGGAGATAATGAGACACAATATTAATATTATTAGTTATTATTCATATTTGTAAACCAAAAATATGGGGCGTTTTTTCATCAACAGTGTTTCCTCCAACTCGACAACTCGCTTCATCTTTGAGGTGGAAGTTGCAGAAAACGTCACTATTGGTCAGTTGTGTGCAAGAGCGGAGACGGGACAATAACGAGACTGATACACACATTTCCTTTTCTTTTTTTCAGTCTTCTTTTTTTCAGTCTAAACACTCTGCATCAGGTTCCCAAACCAGGTCCACGGTCACGTTCCTGCAGCTGCTTGAACTAGAAATGACATGTAAACATATGCAGAGGCTGACACCTTCTCCTGGTGAGGCAAACGCCTGCTTCCACTGGTGTAAATGATGTGTTTGCACATCTTTCTCACCGGAGCGCTGCAGCACGCTCGGAGATGCCCCGATAATCACATTTACATGCCGGCTCACCCTCCTCTTCCTCACTGTTGCGCGCCTCCTCGGCTTTCGGCGATGATGAAGTGGAGCTGTGATAATTTTCCTGTCAGCTTTATAAACAGGGTCCAGTGAGCCTGACCCATGGCTCAACACACTGGCCATGAATCAACCGAGCTGTGTAAACATTTGGGCCATAAATAACTATAATTAAAAAAATACTGGTTATTGCATAAATTAGCTAATCAATTAGGCCGCATTTGGTATTCATGCGCTGCCTGCTCGGCCTCCAGTTTGACTTATTAGACTCTCTGAGGCTGTGCCTTGGTTCACTGAGATTTGGGAGTTGGTATTTTTCTTCTCCGTGTGTGTGTGTGTGTGTGTGTGTGTGTGTGTGTGTGTGTGTGTGTGTGTGTGTGTTACCTAGAGGGAGATGCTCCTTCTGGCTGTTGCATTTACATTGTAAACGCGTTAAATCCACACTAAAGGTTCAGTTTATATTTAGTCTCTAGGAGTTTAACCTCTCCACTGTCTTACTACTAGTAATAAAAATAACTTTTAGTGTTTGAGTAGTGAAAAAACAGCTTGTCATGTTCAATCTTGTTTTTGTGCAATCAGCAAAAAAACACCATGTAAGTTGATTAAATGTCACTTTTTGAGACGTGAAGTGATGATGCAGAAACTTCCAGTCACTGATAGTGTTTCTATGAAGCATGTGTGTGTGTGTGTGTGTTCTTCTTAAAGGATGAGAAACTAAAAATGCCAAATCTTACTGATGTTACCCAAATGTTTTTTGATATTTTAAAAACTGTGTTCTGATAAAATTGTGGATAAAGAGATGTGGATAGGGATGAAGAAGTCTTTAAGTTGATTTTAATGAAAGTAAGCTCCAAGAAGTTGCGCAGCTTTGAGCAAAGCTCGTCTCCGTTTTCAGAGCCTGAACTTTCTTGTTAAGATAAACTCTTCGTTTTTGCAGTGTTTGCTCTCACTTCCGTCCCCGGATGGGTTTCCGGCCCGGGCCTCGCTGACACTCCTTTCCCATGATGCACCTCACTTAGAGAACATGCATAGTTGATGGGCAAAAAGAACAACAATTGTTACTTAAGCCCTCATTGAATATTAACGGGACAAGCGCGGCAGGTCTGTAACTGAAAGCACGCAGGAGTTACGTGCAATTAACTGTCGGGGGAAAAGAAGCATGAGAGGAGCAAAGAAATGTCTTTTGTTTTATTTTTTGGGGGGGGGGGGATGGTGAAAATATGAATGCAATTGTTCCATCTTCCCCTTTTGTACCCGGTTTTAATTGGAGCTTATGAGAAGCTCCGCTGAAGTAAAAGTGCAGTGGATGAGTGTGCGGAGCCGACAGATTGCCTCATATCCATGCAGCGGCTCATCCCACATTACGGACGGCCTTGGCGTCTTCTTCCTCGTCCCTCCGAAGGCTGCCGGAGCCTCGGCGGCAGCTGCTTTTGTTTATTCTGCACCTCGCATGTCCTCCCCCAAAAGTTTACCCTTGATCAACAAGCATATTAGGTTATGCTAATATTAGTCGTCATTAGGAATCTGCTCACGGCGTCCTCCTTTTTTTTCCCTCCCCTCCGCGTTCACTGACTCATTTGTTTTGATTACGGCGCGTTCCCGCCCAGCGCGTTCGCCGGGGCGGCGTGGGCGCGCTATCACAGGTCAGGGGTTAAATTCCGCACATCTATATTATTCCTGTTAGCTTTCAGCTAATGCGCAACTCCCACCTGCAGCTCTTAAACATGACAGAGGTGCGCTAATGGACAGCTGGAGGGCTTTAATGTACTGGAGAGAAGCGAGCGGGCCGCCGGCGCCGGCCTCCACCTCTTCGGAGCAGCCCGCTCTCGCTTTCCATTCAGCCCCCGAACACGGCACAACAGACATATATCCAGCATAATCCGCCGCTTTGGCTGCTTCAATCCTACAATCAAGTTTTTCTCGGAGCGGTAATTCAAGGAAAACAAAGCAAGGAGGCGGCTCAGGAAAGAAAACAGTGTTTTTCTTCTACGGTTTACATGTACGAGGAAGCAGTTTGGCATGTAGTCGAATGCGTGTCTTCACAGTCACGGGGAAAACAAAAGTCAGTGAGCTGAAATCCCAAATGTTGTATCAATGTTTGTATTAGTTGAAAGAGGTGATGAGCATGAAGAAAGTGTGCCAGTATTACAACAGGGAAAGGACAAATAGTCTGTTTTCCAATAGTTCCAATATCTTTCAGTGCCATTTGATATTCACTTCAACAAGAAGGTCCCTGGACCAAGGGACTTTCTCTGTGGAGTTTGCACTTATGTTTGTGTATGTGTTTTCTCCTCCAACAGTCCAAAAATCCAAGATTAGAGATTTTCTATTCATCACATGTGGATGCACAGGCACAGTATACCTACCACGTGCAAGAACACCAACTGCAACAAGCCCTGCTTTGCAAAGCTTACAATAAAATGAAATATAACAGAAATACTTAAAGTACAAAGGAAAGTAGTATACATATAAAATAGACATTAAATATGCACACAGACAGTGAAACATAGCAGTAATATGAGATAGCTTGTGTGTATATGTGTGTATGTGTGTAGTGTTTATATGGGGTGTTGAAAGCCCAGCATCCTGATTGCCTGGGGGGAAGAAGCTCTTCCTCATTCTCTCTGTTGTGGCCACCCAGGAAAAAAAAATGCATGTGTAGGTCGACTGGAGAAATTGTGCGTGTGAGAGTAACATGGTGTGCATCCTGTGATGCACATGTCCAGGGTGCATGAACGCTGAGGTAGCGTGAAGCACGATTGTTCTTGGATTCACTCGTCTAAGTGTACTCAAGAGTTTATGAAATGCAAAAGAAAGGTGTTTATGGTTTGGAGCATCAACAGCTCAACCCTGCAATGATGGATAGATAGGTCTGCTGGACTCAACAACTTCCTGCAGGCCTTTATCTCTCTCTCTCTCCCTCTCTCTCTCTCTCTCTCTCTTTCTCTTTCTTACAGTAAATCCTCAAAATCACCAGCGAGTGGACACGGCAGAGACAACGGGCATCATCGATGTTCCACCCTCTCTGCTAAGAACTAAATCCATCACACGTTGTTTTTGTCTTTCTCTTGCTGCTATGTTTTCACACACACACAGACACACACACACACACAGTCACACACACACACACACACACGCAGGCCTGACCTTGTTCGGAGCTGCGAGGGATCAGCAGGTTTTCAGACAACCTGTTATCAGCCATTGGCTTCTCGAGAGCGTCTGACCGGGAGCAGGAGGACGGATCTGCCCGATCGCACACAGCACACACACACACACACACACACACACACACACACTCACACACAGGAGATGTATCATCACTCGGTAATCCTCTTAGACTAAAACATCCTCACACCTGTACATTTCAAGCTTTAAATGTGCACATATGCTGTAACGAATCTGCAGCGTGTGAGTGTGTATATACAGGCCAGAAGCACCTGCTTCCTATACGTCCAATAATTATGTTATAATTCCATAACAATACTTCCTCATGGTTGTTAAGTGACAATGAATCGTCGGCTGTTTGTCTGCTTTGTTTGCGCTCAGCGGAGGTCTGAGGATGACACGTCTTCATCGGGGAAGCCCACTTCCTGTTTGCCACCAGCGTGGAGGAAACTACAGGAAGTGTCGGCTCGACCTGGGAGATTAAAGCCTCCCCGTCGCTGCTCCGCCTCGCTCCACCTCCGGGAGAGGGAGAAACTTCTTCACTCCCTCGTATTGATCCGAGTATCCGAGATCACAGGCAGACAACATGCCCCCAACACACACACACAGACAGACACACACTTGCGCGTGGCGGAGAGCGAGCGGGGCGGCTTTTAGCTTTATCAGGGATTTTCTTCCTGACAAAAGAGCTCATGGCAAGCTCGTTAAGACGGCTTGTGGAATAAGGGGGGGCGGCTTCGCTCGTCCCCGAGATGGAAGATGAATCTGAGCCTAATGACCTTCACTGACAGCTGTAATTCTATCAGGACCCAATCAGCTGCAGCAATTAGGCGCTCTTTGTGAGCCGGGGAAAGGGTGTGTGGATCCTAACCGGGGTCAATTAGAGAGTATAGAGCCGCCGCTCGACTCCCACTACATCACTCTGTCTGTCAGCGGCCAGGCGGCCTCCCCTTCCCCTTTAATCACATAATATAAATGTATCTCGCTCGCCCTCCCTTCATCTCTCTTTCTCTTCTCCTCTCCGTCCCCCAGGCAACTTCATCTCGGTCAGTTTTCTCTTTTTAAATCAGCTCCGTCCCCTCCACCCATCCACCCCCGCCTCTTTTTTTTCTATCCTTCCTCGTTTCCTGTCGTGGCCCCTGAGGTCACCAGCGACCACTCCGGTCTCGCGTTTCCCCGGGTTCACGGGTCCCTCTTTGCTCTCACATCCAAGGAGATTAATACATTAATGCTTTCGTTACATCTTCAGTATATTTTCACATCAGGGTCTCGTCTCTGCCACACATCAATCGACCCCTGTCGTGTGTTTCTTATGAAGCTTTAACTTCTTCACCAACACGTGTGACTTCAGGGGCTCGGCCTGGTCATCTCCAGTCCAGAAGTTTTTCTGGTTATTTCTTTCTTATCTTCACTCTGGAGATGAAACAAAACATAAAGAGACTCGGAAAATAATGGAGACAGACAACCAGACGTTGAAACTATAAATACAGTCAGTGTTGGGTCATAGTTGAGAGACTGTGGTCTGTGCAGGGAAAACAATCCTTTCTGCTAACCTGCAATGGTGTGAAAAACTCAACCGCTAACTTTAACAAGCTGTCATGTTTCATATAAAGTCAGTGCTGCCAAGCGGAAAACATAGCTACATAAAAATAAATCTAATTTGCTTTGAGCATTGTCTTTGTTTAATGGAAGCCTGGAGGAACCATCCAAGGGAATGGCCTGTACTGTCATCCTGGTAAGGGGCAATACGAGATGGATATTCATCTATCTATTTATCTATCTATATATACATCCATTTTCTTACCCACTGACTTCCAAGTGGTGTGACAGACGTACTGTACCGTCCACAGTGGGGTGAAGGCGGGGAACAGGACTGGAGCTCTGTGCGGATCCATTACAATCGCAGCTGGAGAAAACATATTGAGACATGCAGTGAGAAAACATACAACAACAACAAAAGCGTTGTGTCAAATCACCTTTATTGCAGCCTTCAGTGATTAATCAGTGGCCCACACTAGAGCAGAAATGCTGTATAAAAGAGAGATTATACAGTCATTATGGATGGAACATTGGGTCCAAAAGTCTCTTTTTAACATGTGTACAAGGCAATTTTTGAAGTCTCTAGACGTTCGGATGGAGAAAGCTTCCAGCTATTGGTTGGTATCATTACACCGACCCAATTTTGATGATTATTTATCTTTTTTCCCCCTGTGGAGCAGACTGGATGTGGCCATTCTCTGAATTAGAGACTGTACTTAACATTTTGGGTAAATGAATAGCAACGGTTCCAATGTTTGAGATGCCACTTTCTCTGATTGTTTCAGTTATTATGTTACAGAAACTGGCATTTTTTCTTTCTTTTTTTTAAGTCCAGCCTGAGGAATGTAGTGGCCTCTGTTGGCAAAGCTGCAGATTGAGTGTATACACCTCGCCAAGAAACACGGCAGCTTCCCCACAGCCTGGCTCTAACCCGCCACACACGTACAGTATTTCAGAAGTAAATTGTTACGGTGCGTCGGGCTCCAACTGAGGATTATTTTCTAATCCAGTTAATGTGGTTTCAGGTCTAAGCTAGAAAATTCTGTTTAATTCGCCAATTTAGTTCCAAAATTCAATTTGGCAAATACGAGGGCAGGGAACTAATTAGGACTTTGTATCACAGCTGAAAATTGTATCTCCTAATATTTACCTTTAGTCAGGCATTTTTCCTCATTGTCACTAATTTCTTTCATGGGTAGAAACTCAATTTTAAACGGCATAGCTTATTCTCCCTAATTATTCCTCGGCTCTTTTTATAAAGAGACTTAGCGGAGTTTTCTTTGTCTTCACCCTGTGCTCTTTTCAACAAAATACAAGCGGTTTCCTCACTCCCACTCATGCGGCCTTTCAAAAAAAACTCTGTTTCAAGGATGAAACTTTCCTTTCGAGGCCTCGCCTGCTTTTGACGCCACGTTACAACAGAGCAACGACACAGAGACGCAACGCCAACACTACAACACGTCCGAGGCGGACGCTTCAACAGCCGTCACCACTATAGCACCCTCTCATTTCCACTTGTGTGGAGGCTTCCAGATGATGATGGTGATGCATTGTGGCGCCCAGAAGGGGCAGACGGTCCCTGAAAGCACCGTGACGCCGAGAGGCAGCCAGAGACGGCTCGGCCGCCTCCGGGCGTCATCGATGGGGCGGCGTCCCTCTTCAGATCGCCGCGCTCTCCCTGTAGGACGCCCTTGTGCACGTCTCCATCTGCGCCGCCGCGCTCATCACTCAGATGGCTGCATGAGAGCGCTTCAAGTAGGGAAGGGTGGGAGAGGGGGAGGGGGAGGGGGAGGGATAGGGGGAGGAGGTGGGGTGGCGGGGGATCGCCAGGGGACACGGCTCCGAACCAATCACCAATCACCAGCAGAGACGGGCTCGGGGAATTCTCCCTCCTCTTTAATTTTTCCTCCACACCTCGAAACGCACGTTGGACCCATCTGCTACCATCGAGGAGGAGGAGGAAGAGTAGGAGGAGGAGGAAGAGGAGGAGGAGGAGAGGGCACAAGTTTCTAACAAGGGGTTTCACTCCGTGTATGGTATGGATGCATTGTGGGAAAGTAAATACAGTTTTTTATGTGATGGATGGAGTTCGTAAGGGGTCAGGTCACAACACCTGAGAGACCTGCAGCCAGTGTCTATTTGACAGCTGAGAGATTTGAAGAGCTGTGTGTGTGTGTGTGTGTGTGTGTGTGTTTGTGTGTGTGTGCACGTTTTGTTTACATGCAACCCTTGAAAAACAGCAAGCGTGCAGAGTGAGGTAAATAGTAAAGAAGAGGTAATTGCACACAAGGGGACAAATGTGTGTGTGTCTGTCTGTGTGTGTGTGCGTGTGTATGTGTGTGTGTAATAACAATGGAGTGCAAATGAGAGACATGCCGTGCGTGTGTGTTTGGTGTTTGTGTGTGTGACTGTGTGCAGCAGTGTGCAGAGAGCTGCATGTTTCACATCACCAGAGTTGGCACAGGTGTCAGAAAAACATCTGTAATTAGGAAACAAACAAACAAACAAAGTGTGTATGTTGGTGTGTGTATGTTGGTGTGTGTGTGTGTGTGTGTGTGTGTGAAGGAAGTGACGGGAGGAAGATGGCTGTCATCGGAGGAGGAAGCACATGACTGAGCACCGACAAGCATGAAAATAAGAGCAACGTCAGCGAGCGACGACTCGGACTGATGAGGAAAATCAAACTTTTGTGATCAAGTGTCGCCGCGGCAACGGGCGGAAGAAAAAAAGAAGTACATGCACAAAAAGTCGACAATTTGCTGCCGGGAAACAGAGGTGAGCAGGTTGATAGAATCGGCAGGTAACAAAAGCACTTTTTTCGGACTTATTTTCACAAAAATATGTTGCTATTTCCCAACAGTGACTGCAGTGTTTTGTGACATTTCCTGTTTTTCCAGTGGACGATGCTTTAAAACATTTACCATAGAGATGCAAGACCTTTTTTTCCCCCCCACTGATACTGATAACCAGTGACATCTTTCAATAGTTAATATACTGAACACACCTGAGACAAATAATATGGAGTGAGTGATGATGAATTTAACATAATAGCTCAGCCTCTGAATCCTGATTAAGCCTCTGATCAAAAAAATGAAACACTAATATAATAATCTTGTCAAAAGCTAGAATATTTATGACTCTAAATAATCATTTATTATTGTTTCACTCAGCTGCATCAGTCAATAAAAAAGATGTTAGAGAGTGATGCCTCATGAATAGGCAGATCCAGAGACCTCCTTTCTGGCTTTAGCTTTAGCATTAGCTTTACTGTTAGCCCCCGCAGTTTTAGCATCCTTATGGTCTTTCCATCTTCATTTCTTTTCATTTTGATTGTAAAAACTTTGGATATTGCAGTGAATAAGTTACAATTTGCACACTTTTAACTTGTTCTTGGAACTTCAGCTGAATATCTATCACACACTGAATTCACAGTTTATTTTTTCAGGAAAATGAAAAGTTCTCACACTAGTGATAGTGCTGCTTTGTTTATGTCTGAGGTGAGGTGTCATGATGCAATCTGCATGACAAAAATAAAAAAAAGAAGTCATGCTGAATGTGAAATTTGCTAATTAGTAATTGGCAAAAAAAACCCCCCAAAAAGTTGATTATTAGTGTTGATCATCGTCGTACAAACCTTACTTTCTCCCTGGTACGTTCTGGAAACAGATCAAAGAGGTCAGCTTCTGACAGCAAACACATCTACACACACACACACACACACACACTGTGGTAACCCACAGTGTATCTGTGTCATGTTTTTCTCATGTATGTCTGGTATGAGGAGAACAAGAACATCAAACATAACGTCAAGACACCCCGATGGAAGATTGTTCCAGAAATAACCTCAAAGTGTTGGCTCCACCCACTCAGACCGCCCACGTGAACTGGGTCAGCGAGGTTGGCGAAAACTAATAGTGCATCATTTTTAATTGCCCCTGCATGCGATTTCCTGACAGATGCAATAACCGCTAATTAGTTACTGACAGCATTATCAAGTTCCCGTCTCATTCGGAGGGGCTGATCCTCAACGCCACCGCCAAATTAAAGTGTTGTGAACTAACGAGCACGTAGAGGCGCCAATTAAAAGACGAAGAATGGGCTCGTGCTCCGGCTCCGGCTCCGTCCCCGAGGCTTCACATGAAAGCCGGTCTCTGCTCTCTGAGACGCTGCCGGGAGGGAGGAGGAAAAAAGGGAGACGACGAGTGGACCTTAAACTCAAACCCGGGACTGTTTCTCAGTCGGAGGTGTCTCGGCTTTAATTGGGAGCGCCGAACATGTGACCTCGGCGGATACAAATGAAGGCGCGGCGAATTTCACACCCTCCGCTTCCTGCTCTGACGATCTGTTGATCGACATCCACGTCGTCACCTCGCTGCGTTTCGCTTGGGAATAAACACGAGGTCGGGGTCGGGTTTTAATTTAACGTCTCCGTCTTCGGCCCTGTTTCCGTTTTCATTCTCGTCGTTGACGGTTACATTCGTTGCTGTGATGTCACGGCCATGTCATCCCTCCCCCCACACACAGTAGATAATTACAGTCGCCTTGGATTCTTCTGTTTATCGGAATGATGGAATCGATAAAAGCTGTCATCTTGGATGCATTTCTGAAGCAAAAGTCTCTAAACATCATCATCATTTGAAACGATCATAAAAACATGCAAACATGACTGCCGAGATGTCCACCCATTCATCCATCCATGTTCTTGACCTGCTAATTGAGTGAGAGGCGGTAAATATAAAGAAAGGATGAGTCACCAATCCGATTCAGGACGTACACGTGTCATTTCCATTCACCTCGTGGCAGTTCAGACTCTTTAATTGACCTTATCATGCATGGTTTTGCTTTGTGGGAGGAAATTGGAGAACTGCGAGGAGAACCCATGTGGGGACAGCTCGAAGGCTTGAAGCTTTCTTGCTGTGAGGCCCACGCTAATTGAATTCTTATTAATTAACATGCATAGTGGCAACATGAGGGTGATGAGATTGATGGTGAGTTACTACATTTTTTATTCTGTGTCTGATGATGGAAACAAAACTGGAACTGCTTAAATCAGATGATTTATAGTGATAGAGATTCACTTCAGCACGTGCACATGAATTCAGGACTGGCAGTGATGTGATGCTCCAGTAAGTACCTGCCTGGTATCATCCCTGTCAGCTCCACCTCCTCCAATCGGCTGTCCCCACCTTTCCTCTGTTCCTCAGTCCGGCCTCCTGCTCTGCTTCCCGCTCCTGCGGCTCAGACTTGTTTAATCCACCTTCCCCCGCTGCCTTTCGACCCGCTCCGCTCTGTCGGTGACGTCCACCCCGGCTCAGACCGAAGGGGGCTGAGCTAAGCTTTTTAACTGAGGTGACACCTTTCCTCTGGCTCCACCCTCAGGACAGACTTTACCTTTGCTGCGGCGCCGCAGCAGTTGTAGAATAACAGAGGGCTTTCACGCCGACAAGGCTCCGTGCTGGTTACGGTTCCCAAACTTAATTTGGAACAGCTGGTGCTTTTCACACCCGAAGTAAATTGCTCTGGAACCCTGAAAAGTTGGTTCTCCGCCTGCGTGAAAAAAAGCCTTTTTTTTTTTTTTGTTCTCCTCTGTGTGTGTGAACCGTAGCACATTAGACCATGAAGACCAGAGGAAAAGGAAGGAGGAGATGTCGGATACATTGTCGAAGGAAACAGAAATAGAATAGAAACCCAAGTTGTCTGAGGGGACCTGGTTGGACTCCTGGCTCTGTTCCTGTGTCTGTATTGGCGTGAGACTGAAGAGTATATGTGTGTGTGCGTGTGTGTGTATGTGTACTATATATGTGTGTGTGTGCTCTGTGATGGACTAGCAGCTTGTCCAGGATGTATTCCCTGTCTTCAACCCATCTAAACTGGAATCGGCTCCAGTCGAACACATACAAGAAGATAGATGGATGAATGGACCTAGTGCTATCTTATTCACCATTGTTTTTATTTGGTTCCTCTTAAAGGGTATGAGAGAAAACATATCCAGATATCTCTTCCCTCTATCTTTTTAAATGCATCTACCAGGACTCTGGCTTCTGGACAGTGTGAACTGATACCATCAAGGCCTCGAGTTAAAGCACAAAATGTCTTTGGCATGTGTGAATCCTTTGGAAATCAGAGTTCAGCACCCCCCCGTCCTCTCATCTCACACACACACACACACACACATGTATTAAAACATCTCTCTCCCGGTCTCCCTCTGCAGCCATGTAAACAGCTGCCGCTGCAGCGTTCTTGCTCCCTGCCTTTTATCACTCTGTTTTAATCACTGCGATGTTTTATTGCCGCACAAATAGACTGCGACCGAGTCGAACGAGGCGAACACAACGACCCGGTGACTGCGGCGGACTGGAGAGCGCTAACGGGGCCTGGCGGAGAGACCTTTAAATCTGAGGAAAAAAAACTACGTGACTCCATCCATAAAATCATCCCTCACTCGTCTCAGCCGCAGCCATTAGCGGTAATTCGGCTCTCAGCTTCCCATCACAGCACACACTAACTGCACCTCCTGCCCCAGAGCCGGCGACTAAAACAAACATTACTGACAAAAAAAAAGAACAGAAAGGGGCCTGAAAGCATTGTGGCTGTCATTTTGGAGCGTTTTGCATGATGTATGAGGCGGGGACGAGCGTGCACCTCCACTGTGACTCTAAATAATTAAGGTGGAGCAAAAAAAAAACCAACGAAAGCTTCAAACGTTGTCTTTGCAGAGGTAGCGTGACTCACCGGTTAATCAATGCTAACAGGGAGCATCGGGGGACCAAACAGATCAATTCCCCCGGCGAGGGAGAGGGAAGGCAGCCCCGGGCGTGACACCGATAGACTGACAGCCAGGCAGAGGGACGACGGGACACGAGCATGGATACCGGAGAGGAGACGCACCGCAAAAGCTGCAAAATGTACTTAAAGCATGAGCAGAAAAGTAGGAATGGTAAAAAAAAAACAGAGCTGGGGTCATTTCTGTGAAGTGAGATGGGCCAGATGCAGATATGAAGCCGCTGTCTGTCATTACTCCTCGCGCCCAGCGGAGCTGTTAACTACTTATGACTTTCTGAACACGGTTCAAACACAGCTACGCTTTGATTAAAGTACTGCATTGTGCTGCAGTCAGGCTGGAATTTAATTCTCCGTCCTAAATCGCTGATGGTTTTCTCTCGCTGTTTCCGCGCCGTCTCGTGTGTCACATTCACCTCTATTGCTTCATTGTAAAGCACTCTATCGTACGAATGGCGCTGCACATATGAAGCTTATTATCAAGGCGAATCGTTTTCCTTGAGGATGACATTGGTGGATTGGTGAATAGCCTGACAGTATGAATGTCCCTGGCTCGAATCCTTGTGAGACAAAGTGCCGGCTACTCCAGTTCCTCTCAAAGTCCAAAAAAACATGGACTAAGGTCGATTAGTCTAAATGTGTGACAGTGAATGGTATGTGTGTGTGTGTGTGTGTCCATGTGTACACTCCCCCAAAACACAGCTGGGTATAAAAATATAAAGGATAAAAAGGTTTGCTAAACAATGGATTTTCTTTGTGACTAAAAATGTATGTATAAAAAAAGACTCGACAACATGTCAGTGCATCTCTAAGAACTTCCTGTTGTTTCCACTGAAGGCATTAATCTTTAAAAAACAAGCAATTCACATTAGTTTTACATCTTGACTTCCTACTCCCATAAAGGACATGGACGTCTCAAGCCTGTGTTCAAAATGCCAACAATGCAAGGTTTAAGTACAAGTCCTTCTAAGGGAATTCATTCTACATCATATATTACACTAATTTACTGTTTCTGTTGTTGTTTCTTTTCTTTTTTTTAAGTTTATCGTCTCCTCTCATGTGACACATTTCCCATTAACGCCTTTTCTGTTACAAACTTACTTCTGTGAATAGTGCAGCACACATGAGACTTATTATCAGAGCTATTTTTCATTTTCTCTTGGACCAGCAAATCCCATAATAAAATGAAAAAAAAAACACCAAACAGCATGTACTGTACTGCAAGTGCGTCTCAGTACCTCATTTTGTATTGCACGATAGACATGAATCTTTAAAAAACACACTTTGGAAATGTTTCATTGATTAATTTATTGCAAAAGAAGCTTGTCCTGACAGTAACAAGAAGCAAAGCAGAAAGAGTAAAAACAGCATTGCACTAAGAATAACGTGTAAACTGCACACACACACAAAAAAGAAACATAATACAAACTGTGAAATGTGTTCACAGTCTGTGTGTGAGGAAGAGGGAATTGTGCACAATAACAATACTCACTAATGGAAACTGTGAGTCAAACAGGAAGTTACGCCTTTATTTTCGGTGAATATTTCTGACCTTGCACACGACAGACGTCATCTACACGACTCTGCATCGCAGACCAGTTGACAGGTTGCGTCAGCTGTGCAGTTTTACCTAGAGCTGTATCAAATAGAGTCGTCCGGAGCTGCTGTCACTGTGCATGACAATTACACGCAGCTATTTATGGCGCGTGTGCGCCGGCATTAATTCATCACATGTACCTGAAGAGCATCATCGGCGGCGGTATCTCTGTCAGGACCAATAAACATCCCAGAGATAAGTAATGATTCAGTTTATTGTGAAAGAGACTCTGGAGACTTCCTTCACAGACGCGCCGGAAAGGTCGTAAACGCCTCGACGTGGCCTGGTGCCGCAGTAAATAACATAAGAAACACCTGTCACGCTCTGTTCTGCAAACGCGCTTTAGTGCGTGTGTACACTCTGAAACTACGTTATTATGAAGTTGTGCTTTGTGTTTTATTTATTGTGAGCTGTCACATGAAGCCCCTTCGCTGCTGCTGCTCTCTCAGGCCTCTTCGAGAACCGCCTCAGCTTTTTCTTAGACTCGCTCTCTCCGACATCCTCAAACTTCTTCCGTGAAAGTTCTGCATATGATGGTATCTGACAGTGCCAATTTCCAACGCGTCAAACTCGATAAAGCGCACATTTCTCTGATTGGACAAAATGTCCTGGGGCGGCGGTTGCAGTGGGGAAGCCTGCAGCACGTCCATCATTTCCATGGGGAGGATTCAGAGGCATTCCCAGTCTCTCCACAAGTTACTGCAATCAAGAATTAAGCTCATTAATAATAGTAGTAATTATTATTATTCTAAGTAAAGAGGATTTTTTGAACTATTAAGAGGATTCACCCACATTCACCTACAAAGACCAGGCTACCAATGCTCCTTATCTGATAAAATGGTTCCAGTGTTGGTTCCAGGTTTGTGCTAGGATTGAACCATGAGAACCAGTTGCCCCAGCCAGCTGTATTGCTGTTGGTCTGTCCATTAAGACTTTCTTCAGCTTCTTAGCTCCTGTTTCATCAAGTCTGTGCCTCTGATGTAGCTCGTTCTTACTCTTGTCCCAGCAAAGAATTGGTAATACTGTGAAACCAGTTATTTGGGGGCCAGAGCCAAATCTTTGGTCATGGAAATACAAAGAATGGTTCCAAACTAAGGCCTGGAACAAGTACTAGAACCACATTGGTGGAAAAGGGGACTCTGTGTTCTCCATCCAGGAGGATGGAAGACAGGCCATCAATCTATCACAGTACCAACACACACACACACACACGCACACACACACAGATACACACATACACACATACACAAATGCTTATCTAGAGGGAATGTGAGGTCTCCAATCAGCCTAATAATGCAAGTTTTGCTACTGTTGGAGGACTTGGATGAACATAATTGAACCCAGGTACTTCATATCCTACCCACAAATATGTACACTTCTTCGACCAATGATCTCAATTATCATCATTTATGTCTTCATAAACGTCCTCACATTGTTGTTAGCATGTGACAAGATCAACATGTTGGATGTTTGTCACAAATCCCCTGGCCATCGGTCTCACTTACGTGTCCTGGCCTCCTCCTCCTCCTCCTCCTCCTCCTCCTCCTCCTCCTCCTTGTCTTCCTCCAGCCTCCGGGGCCGTGAGAAACATCTTCTGAGCAGATCACCGGAGGGGCTGAGCTGAGCTCGCCTCCTAATTCCTCCGACAGCGGCGTCGCTGTGATTCCTCTAAGAGGCGAATCCCCGCGTCTGCTCCCGAAACCCGACAATCTCCGCGCCGCCCGGCGCCTGACTCGAATTCCATCTGAGAGTTTAACAGCGGGGCCGGAGAGAACGAGCGGAGGGGGAATCAGAGGCGTGCGGTGTTTGTTTGACAGGTACACGTCTCTATAGGCCGCTGCCTTTCCAATTTAAGAGGCCCTTAAGCCGCGAGCAGCAGCTTAACATTATTCTCTGTGAAAACGCCGCTCTCTCCGCTCCCCTCCCCTGCTTTTCAGAGCGAGCCCCGCCGACCCTTCAAGGACGCTTTGCTTGCAAGTGTTTCATCATTTGGCTGAATTTTAATTATTTTTCCGGGCTCGCCGGGTCCCGCTGTGGTGACGGCGAGCTCTGCGTTGAGCGTTCACGGTGCGACGGAGGAGGAAAGAGAAGCGACAAAGGTATGAAGGGAAGACCGGGGGGACGTCGCGGGATGACAAAATATTTCATTAGCCTCTGAAATGTTGGCTCACTCTAACATCCAGAGCTCATCAACCTTGGACCGGCGGCGGTTTGCACGGTCTGACCGAGGCCGCGGACCTCGCCTCCGCTCTCTCATTTGCCCGGAGAAATCTTTAGATAATGACCCGATTCCCGGCTGTCGGGGAGAGGATAACGCATACGCTTTTGTTTAATTAACTAAAACTCTCGCTCAATTCGCAGCCGCTGACCTTTCAGCTGTTTAGATTGACTTCCTGTCGGCATGGTGACCGTCGGTTCGTTTCCCACAAAAATCGAGAGGTGACATTTTGGGCAGATTCACAGCGCGTCGGAGGTTCGGTCTGACGAAGTGATTAAAGCGCAGACAATCTTAACCCTGTGAGACTTAACAACACTGTCTAAAACAAACCTGCCAATACTTGATCTTTATTCAGGACACATCTACCAAGTCATCTGCCCCTGTTGGTGGTAATACGTCTTAAACTAGAACTAGTACTAAAACTTCTACACTCTTATCCTTTGGGTATAGTATTGGGATGATGGATGGATGGATAGATGAGGTTTTGGATATTTGTGAATGTTTAAGGACTCATACAGTCTGCAAACTTTCCTGGAAGTGCATCTTGTTCCATTAGACAGGATAAATCACCAATGGAACTCTTATATCTGACAAATGTTATGACTTTCCAGTGTTGCACCTGCACTTTACCTGTGGGGATATTCTTCTCATGAAATGATAACCTATGGACAAAAATACAGGGTATTTGAGTCACATTTTTTGCTAATTTTTCCGGTAATATTCTGAGTTAAGACCAGATTGGAATAAATGATTCAGTGGGCAATTAGCGGTGAGCCAATGATCTCTCCTGTGTTTGATTCTGATGAAATGACCGATGATTCAGATGATGCAAACTATTATTAAATTATAAATATGAATTATTGAAAATCTTACTTTTTTCTACTAAATGGTGGACAGCTGTGGGTAACAAAAAAAGAGTCGCTCAATCACGAAGGCTCTGTCTCTATATCCAGGCTGCGCATGGAGTCTCACACAATGTACCCTCAAGCCCCTCAGCATTTTAGCACAATACACCAATAAGTGTCACAGTCGATCTGTCGATCTTTGCAGGTGTTCTTCTCAAGCTCCTCCAAAAACGCCACCACTATCTTCAAGTTTTTCCTCATATTAAACAAAAGATCTTGGTCCCCTTTGTTAGGGGCCGTATACAGCGGCAAATGGCTTTCGGAGACGAGCAAGAGACAGTTGACAGGCTCACATGACAATCATATGACAGTCTAGACTTCAGTAGGACATGGGGGTCTTATGGTGGTGGGTCTTATGGCCTATAGCACTTTGTCTTCATTTCGCTTGAAGTGTTTCATTAAGGGACTCTTTCTCTCCTTCCCCAAGGTGTCACCACAGGCCTGAATCTATGTGATGAGAGTCGTAAACTCACAGGAACATTTGTTGATTTCTCTCTAAAATGATATGCACAGAAGAAGAAAAAACATTCAAACCACGTTTTATACTCATGCGAGCTCTGAGCATGGACTCGCAGTCACGCTCGGTCTCTTTGAGGACATTTCGTCGCTCTGGTCGCTTTGCGTTTCCTCTTCAGTCTCCTCCTCCTTGGAGCTTTCTCTCCTGCTAACTCCGTTAATTACCACTCTTTAATTGTCATTGCCAATTTACCCGTGGACACCTCACCCTCCCACCCCCTCTCACACACACACACACACACACACACACACACACACACACACACAAACACTCTTCATTACCAAATCCACCACTACCACCAACTTAGCCACTCGGAAATTAAAACCCCTCCACCAGCAGCAGCAGCAGCAGCAGCAGCAGCGATGGAGGGATCCATCCCTGAGGACTCTCAGCTTAACTCCTTAAAGCCTCCAGAGTTTAATCCTCATGAAATGAGCTGCTAGCTCGGATATCTCCCCCGTGGGTGAGCCAATCCGGAGCCCTGGCCAGCCTCCCCCGTCAGGTGACATCAGCGTCAGCCGGGCCTGCGGACACCGAGCCCCGGACGCCGGGTTGTGTCGCTTTTTTTCTGCCTCATTAAGAGTCAGGTCGCGTCCCGGCCGAGCTGGACTGCGGCCATTAGCCCGGCCCGCGATTAATGGCTGCTTAGCTGGTGCAATTGAACATTACGGGAGCAGAGAGGAGGTGTTATGACTGCAGTGTATGGGTCTGCCATAGAGAGCTTAACAATTATTTGTTCTGTAAGTCGCAGGCTGCGGGGAGGAGAAATCTGTCTCCGCTGATGAGTGACGCCAAATCAGCATTCTCCACACACAACCTTATTTCATTTCTCCTCTCTCTTTTTTCCATTTAAGGCCCCACATATCTATCTATCCATGCTGAGTAGACATCTCAAAATCTCCAAACCAATTTGGCATTATCTCCATCACGGGCGACCCCTTAAATTTGCATCAGTGGAGTGGGTTTGGCAAGCAATTACCCCGATGCAGGACATCGGTAATTTGATGAGAATCTGCACTGACAAGTCTGGACGCAGCGGAGGAGCCCCGCCCCCCCCTCACTCCCCCACCTCACCCCTTAGGGGGAGGAAAGGAGGGAGTGAAGAGGGAGGGCGGAGAGCCGGCCTGCAGCCAGCCACAGCACAAAACATGAGGATTAATGCAGAAGAGAGATAACAGAGGAAGGCCTTAAAGAACCTCCCCGAGTCACGGATACATGCAAACATGTCACAACACACAGCGAGACGCCAGCTGAGCTCGCCGGGCCGGGAGAGGTCAGCTCGCCACTGGGGCGCCGCTCCTACAGCCATGTGCAGAGAGAGAGAGAGAGATAACGAGAGGCCTAAGACAAAGCTCTGCTGCCCATGATCATCACTTCCTCATAACGTCCACCCGTCACGTCTTAATCTGGAGTTTTCCAGTGCATACGGTTTAGACGACACTCCCTCTCATACTCAGACTTAGAGGCAATTTTCAGTCTACAATCACCCTAAACATGCATGTTTTTGCACCAAATGAGGAACCTCACCATCATCAGCTCATACATCTGAGCTTCTTCTCACCTGCTTCGATGAGGTTATGTTAACATGAGCACTTTTAGAGTTGCAGTGAAGGTTTTGCTATCATCTCCTCCATCACAACACACTGATATACTGAAATATGCTAAGTCATGTTTATGTTTTTGAGCAGCATCACATCGTGCTTTCATAATTCTTCCATATGTCTACATCTCTCTTAATGCTCCATGTTTTATTCCAGTCAGTCTCTGATCATTTCACATCGCTCCTATTGTGTCTTTCCACCCAGCAGCTCTCATTTGTTTGATTTCTGTGCGAGTGTTTAAGGGCTGTCTTTTGTTGGTTCTCCATATGTTGTCACAGGTCTCAGACAGATGCTGGTTAGCTTTCAGCAACTTGCTCCCATGTTGTCTTTCCGACTCCAGGCTCTCCCTAGTTTTTCATCTCTGTTTTATGGATTTTATACAACAATGTTGAATAAAACTCTGAGAGTTGTTTGGATCCCCTCAGACCTGCTATCAGAAAACTTTGCCAACCAGTTTACTGACTCACTCCTTCAGTTTTGTCCATATGTCCTCTTTAAGTATTTTCTCACTATTTCATGTTACGAAATAAGTCGATAAGTCTGACTTTGTATGAAAGAGGCGAGATAAACTCATTACTGCTAAGAACGACTCGGTAATGAGACGCTGCTGTGTTTCGGTGCATCGTCTGAAAGCTTCGGGATTAAATGTTCAGGACTAAATCTGGAGCTGGAACCTCACGTCGTGAACTGACTCATGCTTTATTTTCCGCCACATCACCGCACGCCGAGCGTGGCGGTGGCGGCGGCCAATGACTCAAACTCTGGCCGAGGTGGAAGCGGAGAGAGAGTCGCATCCCACACGAGCGGGACAGTGAAGCAAAGGTGTCATGACACTCGCGGCGTCCAACCGTGAGTCAGTCGTCACTCCTCCGTTTTTCAGCTTGGCAGCTGAGTCACTTCTGCCACATTTAACGTAGCATCCGCACACTCCAACGTGTTCCTGGAGGCGGTTTTTCGAAAAACGCCGCCTCGACGTGAGGCTGATGAGGGTCGGTTGCATCGCGGAGGCCAAAGACGAACCCGAACGTTTAATTTGTAAATCGGGAGGAGGCGGAGCACCGAGATGGAGCCGTGGCAGGAAATAAAAGCCGCTGTGCACGTTGGAAAAAAAGAAAAACACAAAAGAGCTTTTGAAGGACTGCAGTGGCAGTTCCCGCTATGAATCTCACAGTTGCAAAAACCCTTAATGGGTTGTAACAGAGTGACAGAAAGTATTAAATAGTAGTAGATGTAGCTGCAGGGTGAGTGAAACCTGGCGTCTGTCTGGTTTGTTCTGGTTCAAATTAGACTCTAGTCGAGACCAAACTTGTGAAATATTCCTCATTGTGCCGACAACGAGGTCGAAGAGGAAGGAGTTAAGCGCCCTCGCCATCCCGGGTCACTCCGACGCGGTGCTATTTGGGTGAACTGACCCTCTAAATGTAAATGCAATCATGATGGAAGTGTCGTCTGAAGGCGTCGGCGCAGCTTTACCTTCATGGGAGGCGACGTCCATCACGGCTCAATGGCTTCCTGTGAGCAGCGGGCTGAGGTTTATGAGGTTTATGGCCGCGCCGATGTGGCGGTTCGGCTTTCAGGGGGACGAGCCGCGCCGCAAAAAACACACCACACGACGACGACAAAACAACAACAGCTCCGCGTGTTATTGACTCCAGACTGAAGTTTCACGATTAGTTTCGAAGGTCAAACTTCTCTACAATCCTCTCATAACAGCTGTGTCCTTGAGTTTCAAAACATACTTGTTGAATACCAAGTATGGTATGTTACTGAAAACTTTATTAATATGATGGAAAGATTGTAGATTGTACCTGTGAACTCCAGTGTCAAAAGCAAGCAACAAATCTAAGAGCAACAGGGAAGAAAATGCTGCACAGGCAGAATCAGATTTGTTTCGTGAACAAATGGAAATACTGAGACACATCCATCCCGATATGGAGAAAACCATATGGCGGCATAGCAGGACAGACACTATCCAAATGTTGTCTGCGACAAAACAAAACAAACATTTGCAGAGTTTAACGTCGTGCTGTAACTTAATAACGGAGTTTAAGGAGGATTAAAGCGCCTCGTGCAGATCTGCGGCTACACAGACACCGTGATCAATCACTTTCTCGGGTCTGAGACTCAAACTCTGCTCAACTAAACTCAGATGCTGGTGCAGGGAAAACCTGCTGAGAGCAGGTGCTGCTGTCCTCCTCCTCCTCCTCCTCCTCCTCTTCCTCTGCTCCTCCTCCATTTTCATATTTCCATGCTCGGCTGCCTTGACATTTAGCACGGAGGAATTGACTGTTTTCAGGGACTCTCGGGGGAGCGCTGTATTACTTTGTCCTGTCAGAAAAAGATGTCATCAAAGGAAGGTGATGTCAGTTCCGCCGGGCTGTTTATTGAATTTACGGCGCCATTATTTCGCCACTCAGCATGATTGTATTCATATTATACCCCATCCCGCCAAGGTCGCCGCCGCCGCCGCTCGCCTGGTGACCTTGCATCACCGGGGGGGGGGGGGGTCCAGGTTTAACCGGAGACCCTTCAGCTCTCAGCTTTGATGGACAGTCGAATAAAGCCGGGGGCTCAATGACACACCAATCAGCCCCGTGTCAGCTCCGGAGCAGAGCCGGTGGTGGCTGGGACGGCGAGGCGACAACATCAGACCGCTGGCTCGACAAAGAGCCAGCCCACCCCCCCGCCTCATCGCTGAGGTCAGAAGCCGCCAGATTACAATGTGTGTGTGTGTGTGTGTGTGTGTGTGTGTGACAGCCAGTCACAGGTAAGGAGCTCAGGGCGAGGTCACCGATGTGACTTCTGGCCTCGGTCGGAGGCGTCATCGCCGCTTTGAGGCGTTTAGACAGATTTCTATAACCTGAGATGTCATCCACGGGCACCAGGAGGGGGAGGGGGGGTGAGGGGGAGGGGGCAGGTTCAGGCAGGGTGTAAAGGTGAACTGGAACGGCTGAGCGGAGTGTTCATCCTTGTTCTCCGCCGTTGACATTGAAGATATGGGACATCGGTTTCATCAGAAATGTTTTATTGTCTATTTTACGGCCTTTATAAATCCATGTTTTTGGCACATTCCTGCGCAGATCTAGTGCACGTAGAAGCTCGTACAGTATGGCAACCACATCTACACGTGTGAATGAATGCGTGACTTTAAGTTTAGCAACTTTAGTTGTGAACAAAGTGGTAACCGAGTATTTACAGATACACGTTTGAGCCTGATTCTGAGGAATCTCAAATCATGCAGCAAATCCAAGGACGTTCTATTCAGATTAAGGCAGAATGAGGTAAAGCGATCATCATTTACCTGGTATTCATTCTGCAGAAACTGTTCCATAGGTTACTTTTTACCATTACCTGCTTTAGTTGTAAGTAAACGTATGGAGTTTATGAGTGAGTAGTAGTATTGTTTTCTTCATATTGGCTGCTGTAATGTGAGCAATTTAACTTAAGTCGAGAGCTAAACCAGAGAAGACCCCGGGCCGCAACATGTTGGCCGGAGTAAATGATTTGGATTGCAAATTAGATATACTTTTAAAATGCCTTTCACAGATATTTTAATTTTTCCTTTTTTTTTGTTAAAAAAAAAGGGAAATTGTGTAGGAGAGCATGCCTGACGGTGACCTGTTGCCCCCGGACGTGGTGTTAAAGTAGTTGAATAATAAACTTTTCCATTTAGCTGTTGGATAAAATATGAACCGTGAACTGCGGAGCCGAGGCACCAGAAGCTGTTTCTGCGCCCGGGCAGAAGCGAACAGAGGTGTAATGTCTGCGCTCTCGGTTCACATCCGCCGCTACGGCTCCACTCGTGGGCACGATTGATCGTCTGATCGTTTTCTTAAATTTCTAATGGTGTTATCGGCTGTTTCTGCGGGGAGCGGTCGGAGGGAGGCGGCCGCTCTCCACCATCCTCCGCTGTTGTTCAGACGCGTTTAAGGAGCGTTTAACACTTGTCTCCTCCGAGTCCCGAAACCTCCTGCTACAGACGGTAATAAAAAGCCAGATTCTCGCCTCTTGAAATTTTCTAAAATCGCAAAATTTAGAGCAAAACAGTTTCCTCCTCACAGCCGCAGACATAAAGGCCTCTCTACAGCCTTAATGGTGTATTCTTTCCAGCCAAACCACTGTGATGAATTGCTACTCTGTGGTGTTCCAGCTTTACACACACACACACACACACACACATGCACACTCTCTCTCTCTCTCTCTCTGTGTCTCTCTCTCACTCTCTGACTAACCAGCGCAGACACATTATCAAATGGCAGCTAAAGGCTGCAGTTATTTAAAGGTTGTCATGTAATTACAGCGCAGCGACAGCCCCTCATCTGCAGCCCCGGACGCTCTCAGGCTGCATTCAGGGTCAACGCGGGGAAAAAAAAGCGGCGTCTGGTTTTAGCGGCGGGGCTCTCGGTCCGCTATCGCGCAGGAGCTAATGGGTTTTATGGAAGAGGCCCCGGCGCTGCGAAAAAACAGCCACAGAGGCTTCAAAGAGTTCTCCGTCTAATGCACTCATCCGCGGCAAAATGCTAACATGCAATTATCGATGCCAAAATGGCACCGCCATCCACGTCCATTTGTGGTTCACATCACACGGAGGATAACATCTATGTTTTGTAATTAGTGTAATTAGCATTTCTCCTTGGCAGGTTCGCGCCGCGTCGGGTTCAAAGTCGGGCCGACGTGCCGGTAATGATAACGGTGACGGGTTTGTCCCCTTGATGTTTCATCAATCACTGTGAGATGTTTTTGGGGTTTTTTTTATATATATATATATTCCATATTCCAGGGAACGTCCTTCCAGACGTGAAGTTTTTATTCCTGTGATAAACAAGCTGAGGTCGCCAGTCCAGATTGTAGTAAGTTATTTGCTAACCCATTTCTACCCACGTACGTCTGCTGCGGCTCATCAGTGCTCCGTGCAAACTCATCTTGGCTGCTTCAACTCGTTTCCATCCAGACAAAGAGCCACCGAACAAAATGACAATCATTTGAAAACAGAACAAACAGAAAGTGAATTGTTTTATCCCGGGATCAATTAATTGAAGTTTTTTTTTTACAATTTTCACAAAAACAGAGAACTACACCGATCCTATTATCATGATAAATATACGCGTTTGTCTTCCTCTGAATCGTTAAATCCAATCAAACTAACTGAGCCTGAAAGTTCAGGCTTTACCTGTACGAAACAAAAACGAAAAAAAAGTTGTGAAAGTTTGAAAGTGTATTTAAGTTTACGACACAAATCCATCACACACGACTGCAGGATCATTACCAGCGCTCTCTGCTGTTACTAATATTTTACAGAAAATGAAGAGATTAAAATCCATGGTAGGTTGCTCAGCTTTGCATGCTGGGATGACAAGATGAGCATTTCTGGGTTTTTCCATGAGACGGAGGTTTATACAGATCTTCTGAGAATGTATTTGTGTGTTTGGAGGGTGGAGGAAAGAGTCTCTGCTGCTCCTCAACTTTGGGATTTTCTTAACTTTCTTAACTGGACCATAAATAAAGACTAACTAAACTAAGACAAACTCTAAAAGACATTGAAAACCCATAGAAATATGGGTCTTGAATGTCTTTTAGAGTCTCAAAACCCACTCAAGGAGAACATGCAAACTAAGCTGAAAAGCCATATTTAAAAATGTAGATAAAGTATGGTTTCTACTCATAGGTGTCTCATAAAGTCTGTTCCCACAACTTCCCATTATTTTTCTTAGATCTTGTACCCCCAGACTCCACATTGAGGAAGACTTGAGGAAGTCCAATACTTTGCTGTATTAGATATATTACATTTAGACAACATTACTCCTCACTGTACTGTCTTGTTTGAAGTGAACTCGTCATGTGACCCCATAAATTAAGTGTTTCTGTTACACTTTTCTCATAAACATATCTTGACCCATCTGCAAAAACCACCTCATGAGAGATTAACAAAGTTTTGGGGATATTTGAGAGGTTTCTCAACATTTAGGTGTTCCTATTTCCATGTTTTTTTCTGCTATATTTAAGTTTTGCTCATTTCTGTGGTGGTGGAAACTCATCTAGGGACACAAATCCTTCCTGAAAAGCATTTAGGTTTTTCATTTAAGGTCAACTTGAAGTAGAAATTAAACTCCTGTTTGCGCAGATCTAGTGAATCATGGAAAGATTCATTGTTTCTACGGCATAAAAGAGTGAGTGAATATCAGCATGTTACAAAGAGCATATTTCAGTCTGAAAGAGCCATACAGTTATTAAAACGTTGATTCTTAAAGTGACTTTTCAAAGTATAGCTCTGGTTGTAAGAAATATACCTGTAAAAGAGTTCAATCCTGATCAACAGCATGGTGCTACTTTTCAAGAAAGACATCAGAAAAGCCTGTGATAAAGTGAAGAGCGTATTCTGCTGTGCCTCGATGGATGAATTCAGCAGGAAGTGCGATCATCTCTCGTTCCGTAACGATAATAAAGATCTTCAAACAAACAGTTCGGCGAGTCTGTCGGGTTAGTTCACCTTCAGCGGGATCAGAGGAAAAACGTCTAATATTCCAGCGGAGTGATGAGCTTCCATACGACGGGAGCCAGACGGGGACGTTAACACGGATATAAAGCACACCTGGAGTGCGACAGGTACTCCCTCCCTGCAGGTAAATGTCAGGTCATTAAAAAAGGCTGATGTGTGTGTTACTTCATGCCACGGCTGCTTTGAGCTCCCCGTGAGCTCGTTTTGTTTCGAGGAAATTAGATTTCAGGAGTCGGCGCTCTAAATGAGTTGTAAAGATGGAGATTGAGTCGAATAGCTTGAATGGAAACTGTGATGATTTGTGTGGAAGGGAGAGAGAGAGAGAGAGAGAGAGAGAGAGAGAAAAAAAAGTTTCCTTTCTGCTGATCTCTTATTTTCCCTGCAGGGGGAGAAAACATTTAAGTGCCTCTATGAACGTTAACTCCTTCAGCTTCCTGAAAGCTGCGGAGAAAATTGACTTTCTAATGCGAGCTTTCACAATGCCACCAGTATGAATGAATGTTTCTTCATTAAGAAGTTAAAGCCTCCTTGGTATACATTATGTAAACCAGCACTCAATACACCTCAGGTGTGCACTTAATTCTGCTCTCCTCCAACCTCACCGGCAGTGTCATTAAAACTCCATTAGACATAATAAAGGAAGAGAACTCACTCGGAATAGCTGAGAGACAAACTATAAGGAGCGTTTCTGCGAAGCCGCTCGGATGGAAGACAAATCCCGGCTCTAACCGCTCGCAAATGAAAACAAATGAAGAAATGCAAATCGGAGCGTTGAGTCAACCCGGGCGCCGGATTCGCCGGCATCCGGACTGACGAAACGCGGGACGACGAGACGAATAGAGATTGATGGAGGAGAGTGCGAAAACGAGTCCGTTCAAACTTTTGTGTTTCCTGATGTCATCTGAGGGATTTTCATCCTCGGTGGTTTTGACTCTTGACGCTGAAATGCAGATGGTGTCTCTAAACACAGGAAGTAGAGTTCTAACAAATACCATCTGTTTCCTTTCTGATTGTTTACTTTATTTAAGTTTTTGATTGTTTCCGATTCACTGTACTTTTACAATCATTATTGTCGTTACGTCACTCCGAAATCGTTTGTAGCTATCTCGTTTTAGTTCCACAGTTATGTTATGGTTAGATCAGCTCTGAGGTTGTATTTCTGTGTATCTACGTCTACATCTGCATATCTGACAGTATGTTTGTATCAAACTATGAAGCCATGAGTTGATTCACCTGGGATAACCTGTGTGTGGAGAGCGTGTGAGGTCAGGACTGAAATAAATCAGTTTTGACTTTTTTCTTTTTTTTTGCTGTGTGCTACAACAGAGGAAATAGAAAACAGGTGTAATCGCATCACTTAAAGTAAATAGTTGCTTTTAAAGTTCTTTGAGGTACTGCGCAGAAAGTACCAGAATTATCAACTTTTTATTACCTTTCACCTATTAATAGACGTGCTACCAGAGTTTGCTATGAGTTTAATGAGGCCTGAGTATATCCTGAGAGCCTGTGAGATACACACTATGTATAATGGAACAGAGGCATGAGAGGTAAACAGGTTCATCTCTGATGAAGCCTCCCGCATGTCTCACACTTCCTGGGCACCTTTGAAAAGCAATTTCCCACATAGATTTTCAAAGAGCGAGGTGCTCGCTTCCTGGACTTTGGCTGGTTGTTTACCTGCCGGCTCCATATGAGACAAAGCGGGAACAGATGGTATATGCGATGGTAACAACGCAGTTGTGGAAATGTAATTTGAGATTTGCCATTAAATTTAATGGAGTAAAGCTCCAAAAAGTATCCCAAATTAATTACTCGTCTGTAAAAGTACAGATATGGATGATATGAGACATAAGGTGATATAAACCACTGAAGAGCATCATTAAAGAAGTACTCTGTAATGACCGTATAATATTGCTGAAATATACTGTGCAGGTAAACTGAATAATGAAGCTTTTACAACATATTATTGTTACAAAATAACATAAAGTTTGTCACTGGATTGAGTACTTCTTGATTATAAAAGCATTCAATTTGTGTAACAAAGCACTCGAACTTTGTAGCATCCTATGAAGGTGAAGTTTTGGTTGTGACAGTGACATATTAACAACAAAGAGAGAATCTACTTTTGTGGTTGCTGCATCCTGAGAACTTCCATCATCTTTCTCAAAAAAAAAAACTTTCCAAACTGCAGAGAAACCTGTCAGGAATGTCGAGACTCTCCTGAGGTCTGGGGCGCTGTATGGATGCGGGAAGAGAAAGAAAAAAAAAGTTGAATCCAGGATGAAACAGAACGTCCTTCACATCCTCCTCTTACTTGGGATAAAAAATAAATAATGTCTCAACTGCTCCGAGTGCGCTCGGAAAACATGACTTCCTGTATCGCCGGGCGTGACAGACATGACAGGCGGAGCAGTTAAGCCGACACTCAGCCATCCTCGCTGTCATGTCGAGAGCGGGGGGGAGGTCAGGCGTCCTGACAGCCGCCGGACGCCACGAGCCGCTCAGCCTGACGAGTCACCTTCCATCCACCTCGCCAAACTACCAACTTCCCGACACTACTTCCTGCCTCTCTCTCTCTCTCTCTCTCTCTCTCTCTCTCTCTCTCTCTCTCTCTGACGGACGCCGCTGTCAGAGCGGGAGGAAGCGGGGGGGAAGGGGGTCGACACATGAAGGGAGACGGAGTCAATTAAAACTAATAGGAAACAAGAGAGTGCTCGGGGTCAGGCAGGACACTGTGCCAGTGTGTTTTGTGAGGACCAATTAGAGCAACAGACATTTTGTCTGCTTCTCTCCCGCTCTGTTTGAGGGCTTCATTGTTTCACGTTCGAGATCAGAAATGGGTAAATTCAAGCCAGCTTTAGATATAAAAGAGGTTCAAAGTCCAGTTTTCCCCCCCTAAAGGAGTATCCAGGTTATGTAATCCGTTATTACATGACAGAGATGTATCAGCCACTAGGATCACTCTGCATGTGTTGATTTCAATATCGAAAAAAAAGTTGGATGAAAACTGTAGCGCTTTACATTTCAACTCTCAAAGTTCCAGACAGGTTTAAAAACAGAGCAAAGCATCAATAAAAACGAATAAAAACTCAAAGGTGTCTGAACATTTGCTAGTTCAAACATAGACATACGTGCATGTTTGTCTATGAAGCCGATGTAAAGCAGCTCATGACTAGATGATGATGTCACTGTCCTATTGAATGGACTCCTCACACCTCGTGTGTGTGTGTGTAAACAACTGTGGACGTGTGTCACTCTGTGCATTAACATAACTCAGAACTACAAAGGGTCATGTGTATTCACACATAAAAACATCAAGCGCGGACTTAAACTTGAAAGAGGGCCACAAATACATGGTAAACGTTGGCTGGTTCTTATGAAGTCTTTGAGGATGACCTGTTACTAGAACTGCTCCATTATATCCAGTGTGATGAGATGACTGTGATCGCTAACTTCCCAAACTCATAGAAAGTCGCTCTATTGCATCCTATACACATACATTAAAACCCACCAAGGGGCAAGTTGATAGCTCCAGGTCTCTTATTGGTGGAGTCACATGTATTTTTGAGCTTAAGAGGAGCCTGAGTCCCTGGAGGTGGGCTACAAATGCCCCTGACGGCCTTGGCCTCCGAAATCAATCAGACGTTTCTCACCATCCGTCACATTCCTGCTGTCATTGTCGCACGCAAAGCCACTCGGCCCACGCGGACTAGCATTCATCTCCCTGGACTGTGCAGATTGTGGAAAATGTTCCTCTTGCTCTGCCTCTGCCGCGCAGCCACTTTAACGCTGCGGATCTGACTTTGGGACATGAGCTGGTTCCTGACGGGCTTCTGCACATTTGAGATGTAAATCCTGATAGTTTGTTCTTCACCCAGACAAGACTAGAATCTGAATCTGTTCTCTTTCTCTGTGTGGAAGACTCTGTGTGTGTGTGTGTGTCTACCTGCGTCTGGCAGTTTTGTTTTCATTGAACCCAGAGGGGAAATTGGTTTGTTCTGAGTAGAAGCAGGAGGAGGAGGAGGAGGAGGAGAGATTACAGAGCCAACGGTGAGGAGGTGAAGCTAATGAAGACTGTGAATACAAATAAAATCATATTGAAGGTTGTGTCTTTATGATAGCGTTAAAATATTAAAGCAACATTGTAAAAACCCGTGGAAGAAAAGCATAAATTATTGATCACAAGTCAAAGATCCGCTCGTTAAAGAGTGCTGAGTGAAGCTGTGTGAGGAGCAGGTGCGAGCGCAGAGAAGCAAAGGCAGGAAGGAGCTTCCTCCCAACCATCCATCCATCGTATCGCTGCAGTTACAAATCAATAGTGTGATTAACAACATTCGGGCGGAGATTTGATACAGTGCTGCGATCGATTCCTAAACATTTTCGATGCAGCAAAATGCTGCAAATTGTTTAACATTAACATAAGAGCTGAGGTCATTTTTTTTGTCTTTCTTTTCCACAGACAGAACTTCTGGTCCAATCCTGTAGTTTTCCATCCATGCTGCACACCTGTACCTGTCCCCTCCACCAATCAGATCTCTGCCCTAATGTTTCTCCTCATCTCTTGATTGCATTCTCTTTTGTCTTTTTCACTTTTGTCCTTACTAATTTTCACAATCCGCGTCCCATGTCTCACATCCCGTCTCATTTGGATTTGAGGATTTTAACAGGAGATCCTTCTTCTACAGTGCATGATACTGATTTCTTTAATGACGGGTAAGATTAAACTGTTGGTCACTGGCCTTTTTCTTTTCCATGATGAAGATGCAGCATTGTTAATGAGGCCATTTGTAGTTTGTTTCATTAACAAGGAAAGTCATAACTTGTGTATTAACCCATTCAAAAGGCAGCTTATTTGCAGACAGTGTTTTGCAGAATGTGTCAAATTCCTGCTCATTTGTCTTTTCCTGACTCCAGGTTTGAGCTCTTTCTTGTTGTTAGATCTTTTTTTTTCTTTCTTTTTCTGTTCTTGATTTTGATGATTCATTAATTTTCATTAGCACATTTTTTTTTACTATTATTATTCTTTCAACTCGTTCCCTTTAAACTGTTCCACACGACACTCAGATTAGTCAGTGTCTTTGTCTCCGGGAGGAAAGTGCGGAGACCTGTTGTAGAACAGCTCAATAACAAGTGCCACGATGATGCAAAACACGGAAACACATGCAATGCGGCTGATTGAGAGTCAAGTAGCTACAGATGCTTTCAGACCTGCGAAACGAATGCCACTGGCAGCGACTCCGCTACTCCACTTGGTATTCACAGCTTCGGCGTCGGCCTCATTGACTTCCATTCATTCTGACTCGCTGGGACTCACTGGTCCCCGCATGGGGCGGGAGGCGGCCGGCCACCGCACCTCCACCCTCCTCATTGAAAAGCACCTTGGGATAATGATGGAGGTGCTCCTAAGTGGCTCGGTGGTCAAGGGGAAGCGGGCCTTATCGCGGTTGCCGTGGCAACCGGCAGAGGAAAAGCATCAGACGGACGCAGATGTCTCTTCTCGCTCGCCCGGCCTCGTTAGGAAACAATCTGCAGCGGTTTTCATTCGAGAGCTGGTAGAGAGAGAGAGAGAGAGAGAGAGAGACATAGGGAGAGAGAGAGAGAGAGAGAGAGAGAGAGAGAGGAGAGGGAAAAAAAATAGCAGGAACATTGTGTCTGAGCTGATGATGGAGACGAGTGTTTCTGCATCGGCTCGAGCCGAAGCAATTATTGGCAATTTCATCATCTATGAATTCATGAACTGTACTGGAATCCATTTGTCCCGCTGCCACACGGGAGACAGAATAGGGTTTAATTGCCGTCCTGCGTTACGAAAAAGCCAGCCCACCGCTCCCGCAGCGGGCTCGGATAAAGGTGGGGAGGTTTCAGAGGGGAAAAGACGAGCCACAAAAAAAACAACCAAAACCCAGAGTTCATTCCGCCTTTATTATTTCAATCTGCGAGGGCGTCTGAAAACGCGTCTAACCAGAGATGGCCATCATGAGCTGCTCTGCCCCCCACCCCCACCCACACGGGGAATGAAGGGGGCTCTACATGTCCAGCATCCCACACACACACACACACACACACACACACACACACACACACACAGACTGAGAAATCGGCTCTTTTCAGGTTGAGTAGAGGCGTTTATGAGTCACTCAGTGTGGAGTTATCCTACGTGCTGGAGACAGTGTTGCGACGGCGGGCTCCCGTGCGCGAGTGAGTTATTTCCTGTCTGAAAATGAATTTGCAGACAGGATATAATTTGGAGGATTTGAGCGGAGAGTTCAGTGGATCTGATCACGGTGTGGCGAGCACTGTACAGCGTCAGAACAAAAAAAAAAGACAGGAGAGAGAGAGAGAGAGAGAGAGAGAGAGAGGACACCAGGCATCTGGGTGCCTCCATGTCTACCAAGGCCTCCCTCCTGAGGCCTCCTCCACTTCTCTGTCGACCCTGGTCCTTCATCCTCAGAGGAGAGTCGAGGAGATGATGAGATCATCAACATTACAGCTCAAATCCCAGTGTTGCATTAAAGCGGCTCACTGGTCTCCTGCGACCGTCTCTTGGTGGTTAGCGAGGGTGAGGTGACGGGCTCCATTGTCGTCACCTCATTGAAAGGCACCTCGGGATGAGCATGGAGATGCTCCTGAGTGGCTCCATGGTCAGGGGGGATGCAGGCCTGGTACGGGTTGCCACAGCGACTGGTTGAAGAGAGCATGAGATCACCGGGCTCATCATGGTGGACAATGCTCTGGTCTCTGTCTGTGTCACACATGTTGAGCTTGAACGATCAGACCAGCACTGTAGCAAAACCTTGAAAACCTAAGATGCAATCTTACAATCACATGGCTGCTTGTCCGTCTATTCAGATTCAGCTGTGACTCGTAATTGCCTCCAGTTGTGAGAGTGAATGGTGGATGTCTGCTTTCTCTGTTATTTCACAAATGCAGAGCTACATATATATATATATATATATATATATATATATATATATCTCCCATGAATGGTGGGATGGAGTTCAGAAGATCTGTGCAATACCGTGAAAAAATGCGTTGAGCGCATCTTTTTACATTCCTGTTATCTCAGGAACTCAAAAACCCTTCGCATACGAATAAGATTATCGCTGAATATATCATAAGCAGGGATGCACTAAAACCACTTTTGATGCCATCAATAATGGCCGATACTATTTAAAAAATACATTACACGTTATGTATTTCTACGGCGGAGGTCTGCACATGCAACTCGGTGAAAATCACCCAGCTCTCAATGATTTAGGAGAGGACAGTTTGGGGTCTGCTGAAACTTTTGTTGTGGTCTCAAAGTTTCTCTGTGCTGTTGACAGTGCTCCACATCTGCTTCGTGCTGCCACCTGCTCGCATAACTAGACACAGGAGAGCCTGGCAGTAAAAAGCAAAAGTCTAGCCATACAGACCCCGGTATAGGTTCATCCCCACTCATTAGTAATTCAACCCATCTGTCATTGATTTCTATCCCTGCTCTCGGGTGTCTTCGCCGCTGGCGCCGTGACTTGTTTTCTTCCCGTGCAACAAAACAATCGTCTCGTCTGTGAAGACGCGCGGGAATAGATTTTGGACGCGTGTTATAAATTAAGACGTCGGGTTATGAATCTTAAGTCCGGCGTGGACGACGCTCTGCAGTGGCGGACCTGGAGGCCATTAGATCGGTGGGGGAGGGGGAGGAGTGTGTGTGGGGGGGGTGATTATCCTCTAAGACAATGAGACTGTCAGCCGGTCGGCAGCTCGCCGTCTTCGGGGCTGCATTTTAAAACGCCTCTGACCCGCTGCGTCGCCGCCGCCGCCACGTCCTCCTCTGATCCCCGGCGCCTCGGTATCGTCACCTCCTGTCAGGCTGTGATCTGAGAGCGGCCGGCGACGCGGACTGTCATCTTAAAGAATGAAAAGGAAGCTGGAAAAGCGTCGCTCGCGGCTCTCTAATGGGCTTCGATGACTGCTCACCTTTTGAGCTTAACGCAGCCTGAGAGCGGCAGGTACATTTCTCCCTCTACCTTCCCCTTCACTCTTCCCTCCTCCTTTTTTCTCTTTTTTTCAGGCGAACCTGTGAGCTGATAATGGCTTCTCCCATCGAGGATTCATCCCTCGTTCTGTAACTTTCCCCCTAAATGCAAATACACTCCATCACATCTTTTTGACTCCCCTCCTTTCCTCCATCTCTCTCTACTCCTCTCCCCTCTCTCTCTCATTTTTCTTTTTTTTTTTTCCCGTAGAAGCGTAGCAGAGGATTAGCAGCCATGCGTGACTGATGGGGAGAAGATACGCCATCAGAATAAGTTAGAGGACCAAGATCTCTCCTCCTCCTCTCTCCTCTCGATTTCTTTGTGCGTGAAAGAAAGAGAGTGAAAGAGGGAGAGAGATGGGAGAGTGGAGGGGAGTCGCTCACCCCCCTCTGAAGTGTCATCCTCTCTGCTCGTCTTATGAAACGGGAATAAGTGGCTGGTTGAAGTGGAAGGAGACTCTGTTGGGGTGAATCTAATCCGATGCATGTTTCTGTGGCTGGATGTGACGCCACATCACCTGCACCGCAGCCCGAGGCCCTCATTACTGTCAGCGCCTGATTCGCTCTGAGCCCGTCTGTGTGTGTGTGTGTGTGTGTGTGTGTGTGTGTGTGTGCGGGTTTATGCCAACATGTGGAAATGAAATGGTTATAAATTCCTCCAACACCTGTGCTCACAAAATACCTCCCGATCTGCACGCTTCACAGGTTTTACACAAATGAAAACCGCCGCCGTCACGCCACTCGTCCACCGCTGACCCGGCACACGGTCGAGTCGCCACAGTCGTCTGTTCCTGGCGCCCGCTGCCACTCCGACAGCGTCCGTAACATTGCATAATCACGCTTTATGGCGCATGGCTCCTCCTCCTCCTCACTGCAGATAAAGGATGTAAACCTGTGTTTTTAGCCGTTGTTTTCCTAGTTGGTGCAAACTTGGATTGTAGATTAGATTAGATGAATAACAGGAGAGACTGATGTTCTCAGCAGGTGGAAGTTTCCAGTATTTGTCAGATTCTAATCGACCATTTCTCTTTAAAGTTTGTTGTTGTAGGCAAGGTGGCGAAGCTGACAGAGTAGTTGTCACAGCTGTCTACTCTTAAGTAGTCACTGGGTGTCACATTGTTGCATTCATGCTGTTGTAAAGGTGAAAACAGTGTAAATATTGTCCAATATACTTATATCCCCCAATCCAATGGGGCACATTGCATATACTGTATAACATATTACATATAAGTCCACTGTTCACTGTCCACTGTTCTGCCCTGAATATGTTCAGTTAGTTAAAGTTCTATGTTTATGTAATGCTGAAAAATTACTTTGAAATGTTTTATATGGTTCTGTTTGTACGTATTTTACGGCGCTTTTATTTTGAAAGTCTGACGAAATACAGGAAGTAGGAACGGAAGAGATAACGAGACGGAAAAACTTGTATGCCCGTGTTAATGGCCGGTTATCCCACCGAAAGCAATAGTTACACCTTCTTTATATGTGTTGTGTGTAAGTTATGTGTAATTATACACAGTGGTGTAAGGTAGCTGTATAGTTTTACAGTTTGTGAGGCAGAAGTGTTTTTACGAACCTGCTAAATTTCCTGATTTCTAACCTGCTGTGCTAATGCCTGTTAAGTTATTGTGGATATTAAGCAGCTAATACTTTATATGATTTGTACAAAGCTGTTAAGTAAAACATTCCCCTTGTATCTTTTTTTTTAAATACATTTTACTCTGAAATCAGTGATGCCATACACATGGTTTATCTGTGAGAAGTCATTAAAGGAGCAAGGCTGCTCACTTCCTGCCTCACTAATAAGGAGTTAAGCTGGATGTTGATCTATGTTAACGCATGGAGAGAACAGTACAACCACAAATGACCAAAAGGGACATGTCCATCAAACTCAGTAAAGTCCACATGACCTGAGAGAGACTAACATCTAAAATACTTAAAATCATAAAGAATTGGGGAGGTGTCTGTCGGGGCTTAGCTAGTAGTTGTCTCTTTTAGACCTTTTTCTACTAAAACATTGTTGTCATTCACATCATTGTTTTACTGTACGCCTTAGTTATGTCGCCTCTCTCCATAAGCATTGGCCCTGACTCAGACACATCACAAATCTGCTCTTATTAGCATCGGCTAATGAAGAAATGTCGTTGTCAGCTGACGGAGGCGAGGGAAACGTTAGCTCGTCCCAAATAGTAAAAATAAATAAATAAAATTAAATAAAAAAAAACGATCAGTGGGATGTTGAAGATTTGTGCTGATGTGATGAAACGCGGGACTCGTTAAGCAGCCGTGAAGCAGCCTCACCTCTTGATCCAGTTTCTGTCTTTTCATCTTGAGGTTTGTCGCTGCTGTTAATTAAATGCACTGTGCCCACATTACCCAGAATCCCCTCTGTCGCCGGGGACACTGGCAGCTTCTCGCCTCTTTTTGTTTTTCTAAGATTAATTGCGTCTGTCGGGCGTCGGGTTTCCTGGGCCTCTTGCTGTCACGTGATCCTCTGAGTCAGCGGTGTGTTTTACACACACACACACACACACACACACACACACACACACACACACACACACACACACACACACACATGCACACACATGCTCACACACTCACTGAGAGCACTGATGACCTCTCAAGAGACAGATCTGACCCCATTACATTCCCGCACACTGGTATCTCTCTGTGTGCCATTTTAAAGTAATAAGCCCTGGTCAATTATTGATCAGCTGAATAATTATGAAAGCAGCCGTTAATTGGAGCGAAGCTGCATCTGAGGATGTGAGGCTGCAGGTTTCGCAACTTAATCATTCATCTAATTTAAAAATGTGAGCGAGCCCATCCTGGTGCATGCATCCAGTTAGACCGATGCAGGTGAAATGTTAATGAAAAATTTATGTCGAATAATTGGTATGAGAATAATTTAGAGTCGGTGGAAAATATTTGCTTTGGTCCGCTGGAAAATTTAAATGGCCGAGGTTGAATCATCATATTTCAATATATTCACCTGAGTGAAAACAAAAATACGTAAAGGTTAAGGTAATAGGTAATCTAATCAAAGTGTGCATGAAACTTTAATGATTCTCTCTCAATTTTTTTAGCATGCTTGCTCTATTTTACTTGACCTCTCTATCGAAGCAGATAATATGAAGTAATAGTGTTGGTAACAGTGCAGTGTATCTGCCTTTTTGGACTTGTGGACTTGACCACACTCTACGTGCTGCTGTCGATTTATCAGATACTAGCAAACACTTTACTGTGACAGAGACGATAGGAAAATCACACATGTAGCAAAAATAGAAAAGACACACTGACACAGAAGCCAGAGAGGATAGTAATGAGCGACAAGTGAATCCAAATGGAGAAACGCACAAAGTCGGGGAGTCCGTAAGAAGAGTGACAGCAAAGTAAGAGAGAGATCATCTTAACCCACAAAACATCAACTTTCATCATTAGTTACCTATTATTATGATGATAATGACAGTTCTTGCTGTGATACTAATACATCAACAACTACTCATAATAATAATAATAATAATATTGATAATAATGACTTATACAATCATTTCTTACACTACTTACTTATCACTTATTGAAGTTGAAGTAACAGTTTATCGCCTTTTGGGGATAAATAAAGTACCTTCATTATCTTATCTTATGCGATTGTGAGCATGGTAATGAGAGAACGTGGCATAATGAGACATTAAGACAATGTTTTGATTACAACTTGCTCCTCAACTTGCCTCCAAACGGCAGCTCAAGTGGATCAAACCATCGTGGGCCAGAAATTTGGCGACAGAGGCTTCGCCTTTGCTGCAGTGGCCGCTGCCACCCCGGTAGAAATCAGCGTGTGGAAGAGGTCCCTGTAATTACGGCCGCTCGGCTGCACGCTGATTGATACCTCTTGATGGAGGAGTTCAGTGATTGAAGTGTAACGGCAATCCAGGAAAATCTATAAGAGGCCTTTAGCTGGAGCCCCGGGATTGGCCGTCCTCCACTCTGCTGGTTAATCAGACGTCTGTTTGGCCCCGTCGCGCGGCGGGCCAACGATCGTCCCAGCTCATCAATCAGATCGATCAATCACTTGATAAAAGGAGCACAAACACACTGGGTCCGAGCTCATCTCCTGCTGCGGTTTGACGTGTTAATGTCCCCGCGAGACGGATGAGAGGCAGTTTATAACTGTGTCACTCACAGAGTCGTGAACACAGTTTGCGGCTCGACCGATTTCAGCTTTCATCGTGAAGGCATAAAACAAGATGACTTTTCTGTTTCTCTGACTCTTAATTTAACCCCGGAGCACAAAGGAGGGTTCAGTCACAAACTGCATCAGAGCAGTTCAAAGAAAGGTGAAGAAAATGCTGAAATTAAGGCTCTGTACTGTTGTTTTCGCCTCGGCCAGGTCCTTAGATAGATAGTCATTTGGAGAGAGCGCAGTGAGTAATATTATGGCTCTTTATGACTACAAAATACCATTCATTGTAATACAGATCAATAAGCTCTCACTATTAAAACAGTTTGCTGTCCTGGCACATATTTGTATTTATGAACTAACAGCAACTCAGCAGTTCCACAAAAACGAATAAAGTGCAATCGAGTTCGGTCTAATATGACTTTATTTAAAGGGTCAAATTGCAATGACTGTTCTCATGAATAAACAGAAACTTCAAGTCCCATAAGAAAACTCAGGGAAAACTAAGAGCAATATTATATATTATTCAGCATTTTGATTTGTACCTTAAAGGTGCCACAGAGATCTGCTCGAGATCAACAGACAAAGGACAACACCAGGGAAAACCTAACAATCACACACAGTTAGGGTAGATTTTGAGTTTCCAGTTGAACTGAATGAAGGAACCAGGCATATGCCTTCAGTCCAGCCTGGGAAACCACCCAGGGACCATTTAGCTGTTGACGCGACAGTGCCAAAACAACACCAAAACATGTCCAGAGCTGCTTCCAGGCTGGTGCTAGTTGAGAACCAGCTGCTTTTCCACCATTCGAGGGCCAAGTCATTACGTCACTGTATAGGAAAGTTACTTCACCACTGGTCTGTCCAAAACAAGTAAAAAGGAACACAACAGATCCACCACTGGAGCAACATCTGTGGTACAGGAGTCTATGTGGTCTATATCTGAACCTGTTGGTGGGTTAGGGTTAGCTGTTGGTGTTAGCAAACCGTTTAGCGCGTTTCCTCATTAAGTTTCAACTTTGAATTCTGTATGCGAACATGCATCATGAAAGGCCACTTAAACGTTGAGGAAGGGGGAGTTCAGCCGCTGCTTTTTCAATCCCTTGGTGACAGGGAGGGATCTGTGAATCTGTATGGCACTCACTGTTTTTGTTCAGAAGCACTTGAGCTGCAATCCCCTGCTGGCGTTGAGGGCCAAACCTGGGACCCCCTAAAATTTACTCCAGAGTAGTTGCAAAATCACGACTACCAATCAGGGACAATGGGTGACAGTTCCACTTGTATTTTTTATCTTTTACCCATGGGGCTGCTCTCTCCTTCTTTTTCTTTTCTGGAGTATTTTCCACACCTCCTCACATCCCCAGCTTTCTTAATCAACATGGCAGCCATGCTCCCTCTGCTCCCCCCCTCCCCTCCCCACCTCAACTCCACCTAGCCCCCCTCGCTGTCATAATAACACGCAGAACTGCCATGACAGGCAGGTATTTGCACAAGATTAGGGCTGTAATATTTTGGCATTAAGGTGAATTAATACAGAATAATAATACAGAGTAATTACCAACTGGAAGGTGCTCAGAGACGTTTTAGGGACGTGTCAAAGGATTTTCCCTTCCTACTGTCTTCTTCACCCTCCTTCTAAATGCCACCATGTCCCCCCACCCCCCCGCTGTTTTCTTCTGCTACTTACTCTTCTTCATCTCCTTCTTCTGCTTCTACTCTGCTAATAGCAGCGCGACCCCCGGAGATGCAGAGAGCGAGTGTACAACTGGTTGAAAGCATTGATTATCACGCCGCAGTCCTTGATGGAGCCGTTTGGCTTGATGCATGTAATTGTGGTGTAATTAAACATTGACACGGGGGCTTTCACAGAGGCCCGTCAAACTCTCTGACCTTCTCAGCGGCTCTGAGAGGTGAGCTCGCCATTTACTGCTGATTGAGGGAGACAGAGGAGGATGAGGAGGAGGAAGAGGAGAATGGGGAGGAGGAGGAGGAGAGGGAAAATCCCCAGGAAGTGTGATTGTCACTCCACAGTCGTTTGTGATTTCACATCATCCTTGGCAGATTAGTGGAGAAGTTTAGACACATTTTCTGCTTAAAATATCAGAGCCGGGAAAATCAGGGACTGAAAAAGATCCTGAGCAACAAGTTGAAAAAGTAAAGTAACTATCGCACAAGTTTTATTACAGTGTGTGGTCTTTGTTTTGAAAAGCCAGAAACCATTTTAACGCATATTAACAAACTTATATAATCTCTTATATATGTGTTTGTGTGTGCATTCTTAATACATTCTTCAGGCTGTTCATGCACCATATTTTGCACTCAGAGCACCTCACATTTACATTTAACTTCAATTCTGAATGGAGAAGCATTCAATGTGTGTTTTTTTTACGTTGTCTCTCCAGGTGTCACGGACTTGCACAGATGTGCCTGTTGCTATTACTGAAGTTTTAAAGGAGTCTTAGCCTCAGTTAGCAAGAGTCCACCCCTTGTCAATTAAATGCAAACATGTACCGAAACCATCCCGCCCGACTGGCGGTCACCATAGCAACCATTTAAGCCTATGGGCCCCTTCCTGTTTGGGCCCCCTCTTTATGGATGTTGCTGCAGTGCATCTCAGCATTCATATAGCGAGAGGCGGGAAACACACTTCAGTCAGCTTATTTGTACATGTTCTAAGACCAGATGGATACAAGAAAAATAAACAAACTTTGATCCGTCGGTCTTTGATTCCAACCCAGGATGTTTTACCTTAAAGTTAAAGTTAATCTTCATCCTCAGAGTACAATCAGAAAAACAGATCCTCTGAATTACTTAATAATGTTACGTCAAGAGGTTTCACACAACTTTGTTGAGTAACTCCTGAGATACTCAGCGTGTTGGTATATGCATTTTAACTAGATCACTAGATTATTAGAGCAATCAGCTCTCATCAGCTAAATTCAAGATTCAACATTTCATTAGTTTGAGAGCAACCATACAAATCCATGTACAAACAGGCCCAGAAGCCCTCGACCATCATTCTCTGTAGTCCAGTCAGCGTTTGTTGCAAAATTAATTCACCACTTTTGTTTCTTTGATGCTTTTATTTGTACTGCAGGAGGGCCATTTCCCACCTGCCCAACATCATGGAGATTGTGGGAAAGCACTTTGATGGACTGATGGTCCCATGTAAACAAGAAATAATAATGTATAAAACATGCAGATAGAAGATTCCAGAAGTTCCAGAACTACGGAAAACTTATGCTGAAGAGATGCCACTCCTGCAAGAATATAAATAAACGTCTCTGGGAACATTTACTGATGATTCGCACACAAACATCCAAAAATCATCTCACTTCTGTGGTAATAGAAACTAAACCGTTTCCTTCCGAGGCCAAAAAATCTAAAATGTAAATGTATGTTCTTCCAAGTTTGTGTGTGCATGTGTGTGTGTGTGTGTGTGTGTTGCTGCAGTTCAGTGTGTTTTGTGGCGTCAGAGAAAACACATCAGGAGGTGAAGCAGGAGCATGTCGCCTCGCCGTAGCTGCTGAATCATTTCCCCGTGCATTTACATGCAAATTCTCCCCCCCGTGCTGCCTCTCTGCAGCCACAATGGAGCTCAGCAAATCATTGTCTCATCACAGAGAGATGGATTTCATCCCCGGGCCTCGAGGACGTGGATGGAAACCGGCCTGAATTCATATGTCGAGCTCTGTGCCGGCTGCCGGCTCGCAGAGCCAGACTACCCGTCCTCCATCATGCAGGAAGGCAAACAGCCGGGACCCTTTAGCATTTGTGCAAATGTCAGAGGAAAGGACAGATCTCAGGAATTAAGAGCGGCAGAGGTGGAGGAAGCTGGGGGGAAATAGATGGAGATGCGCTGCCAGCCGCTGGCGCAGCCGCTGCACCGAGGCATCCATCAGGGGAGAGGCTCCGAGACCGAGAGGCTGAAAAACTAAATCTTCACTTTGTTGCCTGGATGTGAAATCAGCACCTTCCTCCTGACTTTCAAAATAAAGCTTTCAGTCAGAGTAATATCCCTAACAGCAGCAGACTGAGTATATATATAGAAAGAGAGAGAGAGAGAGAGAGATTCATTACTATTCATAATTCATCATTCTTCATTTGTTGCAGCTTTATTATGCATATTATGTCATATTACGTTTTTCGGTCCCCACTGGTTTAGGGTTAGGAAAAGATCACATTTTGAGTGAATTAATTCCCTTTTTTTTCTCCCTTAGCGATCAATTATGAATTTCAGATTCTGATTCCTGCAATAACTGTTACAAGTTCATTAGTTTGGTCCAAACTTTCGACGTAGTAAATTCGGCATCAGAACTCCTGGAGCCGAAGTTTGGTTTCCGATGCGGTGGAACAGGAGGTCGGCGGCGGAGCCACGTTTCACACTCCCACATGCAGGAAAGCGAGAAGAAGAAGAAGAAGAAGAAGAAGGAAAACAACGCTCCGGAGGGTCAAAGTTGAACCTGAGTGGAAGTTGGCCAGGTGCATCATGGGGGGAAAACCAGCCGAGAAAACTCTGGCGAGAGAGACGTCGGCTGCCAACTTCCTGTCAGGCTCTGGAGTGGCTGATAACAGCTTCAGGAAGGAGAGGGCTGGCGGGCAGAGTTTCTCTCCGCCTGTTTCAGATCCTTCTGAGCAGAATCGCCAAGTCTCCGGCGGGGGCTGTTCGCAGAGCGGCGCCCTCTCTAATCTTCGGCGACTTCAATGTTATCTTCAGCCGGGCGGGCGGGGCTCTTCAGTGGCCCTCAGGCGAACGTCTCCTGCAGGGAAAATCTCATTTTCTATTCAGTCTGCAGCTCCATTCAGACTGGAAATGCCTCCTCATTAGGCAGCCTGTCCACAGAACATCAAATCATCACATATCAATTGGATTAGATTTCATCCGAATTGGATTTTTGTTTTGTTTTTTTTTCAGTTAAGCGAGTCTGAAGAAGTTAAGATGGTTAGAGTCTGAACTGTGTGGAGCAGCAGGAGTCCGATCGTGTCTGTTTGGACCAGGGACTGATGGCTTCTCTTAATTACTACTCCTCTTAGCTGCTTTTGTCTGAATATTGACTTTTGAAGGTCTATGTTTGCCCTTCAATCAGCCGCCTCTATTTTCACTTTTTCATTAAAGTCTTAGAGAAAAAAAAAAGAAAAGCGTCTGAAAAGAAGTCAAATGAGGCTTAGATAACCCAGACACCAAATAGCAACTAAATTGGATTCGTCATTATCAGAACAAAAAAACTGGACCATGAATATAGAACAGAATATAATAGAGCACAGAAGCACAAAGAGCTGCAGCGAACTTCAGACAAATGTGTTTGTCTTGCGAAAGAGCAGATTCGGTGTTTGATTAATCGGATTTGCTAGTTGCTAAAGAAGCCAAACAGCAGCAGACGCTTGATAGATCCTCCATCAGGTCCCTCGTCCCCCAGCCGGCCTTCATCGCCGCACTGAGCTGCAGGCATCCACCAGACATGCTCCTCTCTGTTTCCGTGCCTGCTCAATACAGCGATGCAGAGATAAAGTCAAACACGGCTTCAGTAATTTTGAAAAGGAGGAAAATCAGAACGGGGAGCAGGTCTGCGCCTCCAGTCATTGTTAATGGCGCGGCTCCATTAAGGAGATTTTAATTCGCTTAATGTGAAGTTCTTGTTCACTGCTTCATTTTCAAGACTCAGAGTTTTATTATTCAGCTTAAAGGCTATGAACAAAGTCTACAAGACGAAGGCAATTTTTGCACAGCGTCTAGTGGAGGTGTTTGCATTGCAGACTTCAGACGCTACCAAGATGAATATGGGAAGTCGTGAATGAGTTTTCATCAAACTTTGTTTCTAGAAGTTGCACGATTGAGCGAGATACTGAGCTGAGACCGTCGATGCTAAGTCAACAGCTGGTTAAGAAGCTCTTGGATTAACAGGTGGAGCTTGCATGGTTAACTAAACCAACAAATTAGATTAGCTAGGGAAATTCAAGTTTGAGGCAAAAAGTGGGAAGAAGAGGATTGTCTATTGGAGCCTCTAAAATGCCCCATAGGTTGGAACCTGTCCAGTATGAGACCCATTAAGTGATACAGTGTCTGACTGAAACAAACCTGTTTGAGAGTATGTTCAGACCTGGCATGTTTGGAGCACTTATCCAGAAACAGGGAGCGTTTAACCCTCCAAATCGGATCGTCGGGGCACATGCGAACATAGAGATCGAGACGGGACGCGGAACAAAAGAGGCGTAGTGAGAAACATAATCGACTCTGCAACTGACACACAGCTATCTGGAGACATAATCATATAAAGCGTGCCGTGTCTAATCAATCATTGCTCATGACCGATCAGGACTGTGGTCGAGCTCGTATGTAATCCAGAAGCCTGGAGAAGATCGTAGCCACTGAAGTGTTCTGTGTGATAAGCTTTTGATAAGCTATGTTAAAGCTTTTGTGGATATGTTGTTCATTAAGGAGAAGAACAGCTGATGCCCCATGTTTGTTTGTTTTTCTGTGTTGAACTCCTCCTCTGATTGTGTAAGATTTCTGACCAGTTGTTTACATGCTTGGGACTGTTTGTAAACAGACTCAAAAGACAAACACGACAATCGTATCGTTTTCATCCCTGAATCGGAAGAAAACAAAAGAGCAACAGGTCTAAACGCAGCCTGATGAATTTAGCTGAATCACTTTCTGTGCAGAAAATAAGCGTGACCGCTTTCTCTCTCCCTCTCTCTCTCTCAGTTTCCCTTTTCTTTTTGTGGTCTTTTTAGATTTGCTTGTCAGACACATCCATAGAGACGATTTTACACGGCACAATGATATTTGCAGCTTGCTGTCGATGGGAACTCTTGTGTGCCGTTAGACTGACAATCATGATTTAAATGGTCTGGAACAAAAGGTTTTATATGTTTTTATCTATTATATCAATTCATCATTTTGATGTTTGCCATCAAAGCTTGAACTGTTGGAGAGCGACCAGCAGAACTAGATTATCCTTACTTTAACTTCATCTGTGTTTGAGTTTGCATCTTGTTTTATTTTGTCCCTGCTCGTGTTGACTTCCTTTGTGTTTCCTGCGACCCGTCTGAGGCCGAGAGAAACTCACCTTTAATATTCATTCAAGACATCCCGGTGGAGGCGTCGGTGTCTCTGGGGCCTCGGCCCAGACAGGAGGAGGAGGAGGAGGAGGAGAAGATGAAGAGTGTGAAGAAGGAAGACAGGCACCAGTCAAGGCGTGAAAAGAGGCGAGGAGGATGGAGGGGTAAAAAAAAAGAAAAGGAAGCGAGGCTGAAAGAAATCAGCTCGGTTTCTCCTTCTGTTTGACCTTTTTAAAAGAACAAAACCCGAGATGAAGCGATAAAAAGCATGGGGTGAAAAGGAGCAGCGGGACGGACACAAGAAAGGGAAGAAGCAAAGATTTACTGACAGTCATAAATCTGAATCTGCGATAGTAAGCCTGGATTTTCAAATTAAGAGTCAGGGTGGATGTAAATTGGCAGGTGAAGCAGAAACAGGAAGCTTTAATCAGGTTTAAGGTGTAGCTGCAGTAATGTCATCCAGACCTCTGGGAGCTAATCTGATCAAATCATTCATAAAGAGTCGATTTTAAAGGGACCTGCAAAGCATCAGCTCCGTGACAGGCTCCAGGTCGGCTCCATACAAGCTCTCCAACAGCTTCCAAATCGACATAGAAATGTATTTTTCTCTTTTCTTTTTTGGGCCTAAAATCTGACTGAATAGTTAATGACTTGCTCATCAGTTGTCATTGATAACAACAACAACAACAACAGTTTCTAAACATCGACTACTGACCCAGGTTTGAACAAAAAAGGCAAGTGAGACAGTTTCAGGCTGTGCAGATGTTTTTGTTTTCTCCCATACGTTCATTTTCCCCTGAAGTCAACTGATGAGCAAAAGCTTTGTTCTGATGATGAAAATCTGAAAGACTAAGAAAAAATAAGATGCTTCTGAAAATTTTAAACCCTGAAACTCTCGATTTATAATAAAAAAGTGGAATATTTTCAGCACTTCAGCTCTAAAAATATGTGTTGCTTACATTAGAACCCTTGACCTGCAGTCACTTGTTCTTTCTCTCTGTTCCTCCTCTGTCTTCCTCCTTTTTTCTTCCCTCCTCCCCCTAAAACCTTAAAACCAGTGACTTCATCTGACTTTAATAATTGCCTTCTTCCTCTGTCGGTGTCCGAGGAGGAGGAGGAGGAGGAGGAGTAGGAGGAGTAGGAGGAGTAGGAGTGGATGATGACGGCAGAGGAGGCAGAGGAGGTTGGACAGGCCAACACGCCACCAGTCGTCACGCATTAGATCGCCGCTTCGTCTTGGTCCTGCAGATCAATGATCGGCCTAATGAAAGCGCTGCCTCGCTGTGACACTCTGCCAGGGGAGGGGGGGAGGGGGAGGGGCAGCGTCCAATCAGAGGACAGCGCTGTCCAGGTCCTCTCTATGAAGCTAATAATCTATCTGATGGCGCCTAATGCTGATATTATTAAGCTGATCGGCTGCGGTCGGGCCCGATCTGAGTGTGATCAATTGAAGGGATCGTCAATAAAACGCTGCAAAGGCTGATTAACCTGAACGATTGTGATGAGACCGAGCGATCGGGATCCCCGACGCCCCCGCGTGCATCCTCATCTTCCCCGCTTCGGCGGAGAAATGTAATTTTCATCTCACTCGCCGTCCTCAGTTTGAAGATATTATCGATGTAAAATGTTGTCGAGTTTAAGAGGAATCAGCCTCCAGGAATCAATCAAAGCCTCGTTGGCAGTTTACAGAGAGTTTTATTTACTGCACTGGGAGAAGAAATCAAACTCTTTACTGAAGTCAAACTGGCCAAACCACAGTGGAAAAACACTCGATTATACGCAGAAATATTGCTTATTCAGGAATCAGAGCGGATGAATCGGCAGCAATGCCAGCGAATATGATTCATAAAACATTTACTTCAGCACATTTTTTTTAGACTATGGAGGAAATCTACCGTACTTTATGTAAGTACAGAGAACTTCTTGTTCAGATAATAACACTTGAATGTCCTTTCCCTCGACGACAGAGTGGGTTCAAATACTTTTGTGTCCGTGACTTGCAGCTCAGATGTTTGATGAAACTTTTTCACAGTCCAAATAAACTACGATTAATAATTACAATTAGTTCGATATTGGAGCATCATGTCACCATGATTTGGAAACTAGATGGTGTGATGCCTCGGGAAAGTCTCATTTTCCACCCAATGCATTGTCTCCACATCAGGGATGTGTCGAAAGAGACACAATATTCATCAAATCTTGGTCTTCTTACACGATGTTTAGGTCGGGATCAAGTTTTCTGAACCTCCTCTTGCATATACACTTCTACATTGTCTGGCAGGTACAGATGATGTTGAGTTTACTCTCTTATTCTGATGTTCATAGCATCTCATTTAACTCACATGTCATGTCAAAACATGGAAACCCAGACAGTGAAATGCCTCCTCTGAAAGCAGAGGAGCAGAGGCTCTACTTTGAGCCACTTCTCCATTATCTCACTCTTTTAGTCACTGACAACAGCTCATGACCAGGGTTTTAACATAGCCAGGGGGAATCAAGAGCTTTTCTTATGGCTTTTTTTATTATAAAGAGTCAAAGGAGAGTATTGGAAATGTCCAGTGGCAGAACTTCAAGTTGTGTTTCTTTAAAGCCACCACATTTTTACATCTCCTTAAGGGTCAGTGTTTCTAGAAAACTGTGTTTCAGAAAAGAGTAAACATTTATCTTTGGTATTCAATGAGCTTCCTTCTCCTACACTAGACTGAACTTGGGATACTTTGAGCAAACTTTTCAGACTTTTTCTGCTACACCTCCCTGCACCAAAACTACAACCAGCACCTCCACCTGCAGCAGGAGCAGCAGCAGTAGCCGTAGTTTCATTTTTCCCAACAGTTCCTGTGGGGCTGGAGCAGCCGCACTAAAGCATGGAAGCCATAAAAACCCGGTAAAGGACATTTGTGTAATTCACTGGAACGTTATGATTCCCAGCTGAGTCCGAGGAAGTTCTGTTTTAAGTGCCAGCTTCTGAAGGTGTCTCCCCCTCGTGATTTACTCACATTAATTTCTTCCATTGGTCTCTAAAAGAAAAAAAACTACAATCGGACAACATTCCTGAACCTGAGCAGCCAGCAGCGCTCCGACCTGAGTCCCAGGTGAAACCACACCCAGATCGCTGTTGACTTCATTTTTTCTACTTTATAGTGTGATTCCTGTTAGTTTTATTTGCTAAAGTAAAATAAAGTATTAAATGTGCAGGTGTGCACTGTCATATCTCAGAAAATAGAAAAACAAATGCATTAGTTAAAGTGAGTTCAAAAGCAAATGTAGTTGGTTATTGGTGGATGATGAGAAGCTAATTGAAGCTAGTTTTCTACCTGCAAATGCGAGGATGCTGTAGTTGAGTCATCTTGAGGTAAATACTTGTAGCTTTTGATAAACATGCGCTGCTTTGGAAAACATGCAGTTGATCACCCCGTTGGAAGTTGTTTGTCTGACATTGGAGGCTGATGTGATGCGTCTGCCAGGTGGATTTCACCTTTGGCTTCACAAACAGCGTCTTAGCGGCGGCTTCCTTCAGTTCCTTGAGCCGATGTTTATCCACATTTTCAGAGACACTCCACCTTCAAACTCCGGCTGCTTTTATCCGGAGCTGCATCTTTTCCGAGAGCTTGACCTTGCCGCCGTCGAATGGAAGTCACTTTAGCTCATTCAAGGCATCGTGAAGTTTTGTGGGTGTAAATGAAGACGAATGCAAAAAGGTGGAGCAGAAATGTGACCCGCGCGCTCCGATCTGGCGGTGGTGCATTGTTGCTGCTGAATTCCTACAACTAGCAGATAAAAACACAGCTCCTCGCTCTCTCTCTCTCTCTCTCTCTCTCTCTCTCTCTCTCTCTCTGAGCACACATTTAAAAGCCTTCATCCCCCTCGCTTTTCTCCTCTCCCGCTGAAGTGTGGCGTCCTTGCAGAGCAGAGGACGAGGCGCTGTTCAGTCCCTCCATAAATCTCCAGGTACGGCGGAGCGCAATTAGCGCCGGCGCCGGAGACGCCTCGCTCCGAAATGTCATCGTCTTTTGTTGCTGCCAGACAATTACTGTTAAATACCTTTTATTGTTGTTTGTGCACGAGAGAGCCAATTATCATTTAGGATTCAAAGGCAAAAGTGCAGAGGGTGTCAGCGAAAGGGTCCGCAGTAATTAGCCATCTACCCGCCGCTCGCTAATCAAAAACAAAGACTTTTGACGTGGACGGGGCGGAGGATAGAGGCAGGAGTGGAGGTACACGTCGAAATAACGCCTTCAAATAAAGATAAATATCATAATGACGCAAGTAAGTCATTAAGTGCCGAATAAAAATTTGTAAAAACGCCAAAACTTTCACCAAAAGTTTGGTACAGTATCGCCCATAATTTCCATGGTTTCCCTTGGTTTATTTGGTTCCAAACATTCCTTTTAATGTCTGAAAATTCATGTTAAAGCTGCAGGTTTTGATTTCACATCTTAACCAGTTAATGACGGTCCACATACCTTTGGCCCCATGGTGAACCTGAGTCTGAATGAACTGCTACGTCATCCCATTTGATTGATGGATATAATGATTGACTTATGGAGGAGGAATATTTTTGAAAGGGTTCATGCACTATGACCACATAACGTTAAATAGTGTAGGTTTATGTGCTTATGGGTTTTTGCATCATGTCTACAGCCCCTGATGGTGTCAATCCACACAGTCCTGAGCAATGAACTCACATCAGTCTGCATGTTGTTTCCCTTCATCACTGCAGCTGCTGCTTCTTTGCTTTATTTTGACTGCAGAACAAACAAGATGCATTAGATCTGAGTTTGGTCTCCACCAGCACCACATTTAGCTTCTATTTGCTGTGTTCATTTCATTTAGTCACGTCATTTAGCCATCTATCCAAAGTGACTTAAGAATGATGAATAAAATCTTTTTTTTTTTCTTTGTTTGCCATTTCATAACAATGTTATCTCCAGACACTTTACATGAAGAGACAACCCAGATAAAAGAAAACAGAGCCCAACAAATCCCATGCATGGACACGCTGATAGCAACACAATAGTCATAGTGTAAAACAAGTACTGCTTTACATTCTTCAGACAGACTGCTACAGACAAGGGATGAGGGTGCAGCAGAGTGAGTACTAGTACAAGTGCAGAGTTTAAGCACTAGCTGAGAGGAGAGAGCAGCAGGAGAGGTGGTGGGATAGGGGAGAGTGAGTAAGGGCAGGTGAAAGTTAGGAGAGGAGATGCTCTCTGAAGAGTTCGGTCTCCGAGAGCTTCTTGAGGGTGGAGAGGGTTTGGCGGTCTGTTCCACCATCAGGCGACTACGAATGAGAAAAGTCTGGATTCGTACACTCGTACAGATGGCGGTGGAAGACGAGGCTCACATGATAAATGCAATGGACGGAGGGTAACGCATGTCCTGACAAGGGGGTTTAAGTAAGAGGGAGCGGACCCAGCAATCTCACTTTAGGCGAGCATAAGTGATTGAGCTTGACGCGGGCGTGGCGTGACACGTCCCCCTCTTTGGTTGGTTAAACACCAGACGTGCTGCACCGTTCTGGACCATCTGCAGTGGTTTTCACCGCACAAGGCTTCAGGCCCGGTCGAAGGACGTGGCTGTAGTCTGGGCAAGGAGATAACAGGGGTTCACGCCAGCAGCTAGGTGCTCGGCCACAGATTGTAGCCTCGAGAGCCAGGTAGAAAATAAGCACAAAAAAGTAAAAATAAAGAGATAAATTACCTTCTCTGACTGCGATAAACGCTGCTCACACCTTCTGACGGAGCTGCAGGACAACACAAACACCGCGAGGAGATGTAATTTTATGAAAATTCAGATGAATATAGATGTGCGCCACCTTCTGTCGCTTGCCGCCTCGTCCATTTGTCTCCATTAGAGTCTGCAGAGGGAATTAAGCTGTGCATCTGTTGCAGGTCATGTCTGGATCCGTCATCCACTCGCAGCATCGTCTGTTCCGGAAGTTACAGGGGCTCATCAACCTGCAGGAGGAGCATAAAAGCGCAAAAATCTCTGCTTTTGTTTTACTATAGATCTGCTGTTTATCCAGTAACGCGATTGTTAAAACGTTCCTGTTTTGTGACTTCGTTGTGATGATACGTCTCAACTTTGCCCATTCGCCTTGCAGAGCACTTCTCAGTCGAATTGCAGAGAAGCACAAAGTCTGATGTCATCAATCGTCAATCATAAATCAATCGCCTGCAGTAAAATCACATGGATCCTCACATCCAGAGATGAACTTGGTGGCTGGGGGGGATTATGTCTTTTTTTTTTTTTTTTACCCCTGAAGTGGGAAATATTGGATGATGACTTAATTTAGTGAAAGTTCTTGACTTCATTAAAGAAGTTTGTTTTGCTCCACAGAAAGTGGAAATTATTACTTATTATTGCATTTTATGAAATCAGTGCTCATGTCATGGTTTTTTGGGATAATTAATTCCTTCCTCACTCGAATCCATTTCAATATAATTTGCACATTTTTTTCGAAAACACCTCAACCAGAACGATTTGCATTAACCTTAACTCTCGCAAACCAGGCGAACTGCGTGTTTCTGATGTCACATGATGAAGGATGTCAACGTCTACCCTTTCGGTTTGTCACAGAAGAAGAAAACAGTCGTGCGTGACTGTTTGTTTGCTCTCAGCTCCGGAGGCCTCACCCCCCCCCTCCACCCCCGCCCCTCCCCCTCCCCCCACCCATCGACCCTTACCTCGTCTCGCTGCTCGTTCAATACCTCTGTCATCAATAAGCTTCCGTATGGATTTGTCAGATAGCGGCGGACATCAAGAGGAGAGGGGGGGGAGAGAGAGAGCGAGGAGAAAATGCTATGAACTCTGGGAAACCTGCGTCTGCGCCGAGCCGAGCTGCTGTCAGAGCGGAGAGAGCGAGAGAGAGAGAGAGAGAGAGAGAGTTGAGAGTCGAGAGAGTCGTTCTGCTTCAGCGACAGGAAAATGCCACCGAGCTGCTTCGCTTCCCCGCTCATAAATACTCTCAAGGACCGCGGCTTTACAACAAGTCAATAGCTTCTGTTAGCAACACACACACACACACACACACACACACACACATGCACGCACACGGCTGCTGGCAGAGAGGAACACACACACACACACACACACATACACACACACCCAGCGGTTTGCGCGTACACACACAAATAAAAAAAACACACATCAGCAAAATACGCAGATGCATGCTGTCAAAATATAAATCAACAATCACAGCACTACATAAACACAAGTGCCAGGCCAGCAGAAAGGGCTGCTGGGATAAATGTGGAGGCCGGCGGCTGACGGAGCGGGAGGTAAATCTGTCTGGAAGGAGGGAGAGAGGAAGGAGAGGATGGAGGGAAGATTAAAACACGAATCTTCATTTAACTGAGCTACATTTCCTCGGCGTGTGACAGTAGGAAAACCCACTGTGCCAAAGTGTGGAGAAAAACACACAAATCCATCGCGGATCCAATATCTATTCTTCAACAAAAAGAGCAATAAGAGTTGTGAATGAAGCCAATCATAGGGAAATGACGAAGCCACTCTCCGTCAAACGCTCAGATTTAAAGATCCGCTCCGTTTCGAAACTTCCCAAATATTTCACAAAGCTGAAAACAAATTGCCTCCCGACAGGATTCGACAGTTCCTCCACGTAATATGGGAAAAACAGCCTGACCCGGGGGAGCGACTTTGTTTAAGGAATTAATTAATGAGAGCTGACATCAAATGCAACTGTGATACAGTCGAGGGAGTCGGCGGCAACTCGTGGAAGAAGTTGAACAATGTCCTGAACACAAGAAGGATGGAGGATGGAGATGGGAATACACCCTGGACATAGTGGGAAGATTAAGATGCGTGAGCCGACGTGAGCAACCGGAACCACCTCTAGGCACGGAAAACCCCGGGGGGCATACTCTCTGAAGCAGGTTGCAAAAACCCCCCTCCTGGGCGAGACAGAGGGGTTCCTCTGAGGCCCGAAGCTTTAAGAAAAATGTGAAATAAATATTGTGAAAGGGGATGGAAGACTTCATGGGTTTGCTCTGTTTTCCCGTTTGCACACAGAGTAGAACGATTCAGTCTATTTTCCACCTCTATATCAGTGGGCACATGTTTACTTATGTTCTGGGTTCATATATTGAGTAGTATACTGTATATTCTAATAATATATTTCGTTCCAATACGTGTAAAAGTGCAATATTCCACCTCCCTCGTCGTTTCTTTTGCACTTTGTACAAACCTGCAGCTGAACTCTGGGATGCACAGATTGTTTCCACTGCACCTTTCCTTTACTTTTATTTAATGTTGTGTAACTATGTAACTAACTGTGCCGCTCTCTGCTCCCTTAATTGCCCCACAGGGATAAATAAAGTTTTCTGAATCTGAATCTGAATATGTTTCCTCCACTGCTTGTTTGTAATAAGTCGGAACATCTGGTCAGAGGAGAAGATGCTGGAACCTGCTGACCACAACAATCGGCCTCAAGCCCCCCAGAGGATGCGACCTCTGACCTCATCTGTGGCAAAATCACTTACGATATCCACTATTGTTTCGTTCTTGACCTGAAACCAGACTGAAAACTGAAAACTACGTCGCCTCGCGAGATTGAAAATTTGCCGCTTGGTGGCAGGCGTAGCAGCTCCGTCAGCTCCGTCCCTGGGCGACGTCCTCTGGCTCGTCACTGGAGGCGGGGAGGAACCAGACGCCGCCAGTTCGATTCCCAGACGCCAGTCGATCGCCTCCAACACAGCGTGGCCTCCATATTGGTTTTATTTACAGCTCGGTCCATCCCAGTGGTGTGGAGCTGCCGACGGGTGGAGGACTGAAGGGAGGATTAGACGACAAAGGGAAGAGAAAAGCCACTCTGGATTCTGGGTGGCTGTTATTTTTAGCCAAAGCAGCCATAATTACCCGGGCAACGTCTAACAAAATTGTTCAGGCTCGGCTGGGCAATTAGGCCGGGCGGAGCAGCTAATGGAGAGAGAATTACACAGACCTTTCCCCCATTAGCCCCCATTTACAACAGGAAATTTACTGGGAGTGTATGGACGAGCCGTGACTTCCAAACCAGATTACTGCTCTGAAACCACTCTCCTCCACCCTTTATCACCCCTTCCTCCTCCTCCTCCTCCTCCTCCTCCTCCTCTGCATCCTCCTCCTCCTCCTCCTCTGCATCCTCCTCCTCCTCCTCCACACATGCACACAGTGGAAATCCGTTCCTCGGTGTCATTTCAAAGAGAGTCGAGACGCAGGCTGAGCTGTGGCTCGAGGAGCCTCCTGGGGACGTTGCACACTGTGTTTCCCAGGCAGAGCGATGTTAGCCGAGGTGGCTAAATGCTAATAGATTCTAACATGAAGAATTGCCAGTGAAATGAAGCACAATGAATAAAAGATGGTCTGTTTAATGCCAGTTAAAACAAGTGTGATGTTGTCTCTGCTAATTTGACACCTATGTGTGTTTTAGAGCCACAGGCGGCCATGTTCAGATCAGAGGTGGAGCTAAGCTAACGGCTAAATTATTTTGGGTTATCCCAAAGCCATTAGTTCAGGACAGCTTGAAGTTACATCATTCTTGATGTATAAAATCAATAAATAGCATGACTTAAAGCTAAAACTTGAAATAAACCTTAAATGAACATAGTTATTTTAATGATATATCAAAAATGTGTAGAAATATAAGCAGGAGGAGAGCAAGACCAGGACCTGGTACACTGTGTCATTTCTAACTCTGGTTCTGTCTCTGTGGTGTGTCGCCAGCTCTGTGCCTGCGTGTGTGTGTGTGTGTGCATGTGTGTGTGCGTGTGTGTCGCAGCAGACTGGGTCAGTAGCTGCAGGCTGATACCTGTGGATCTACAGAGCTGATGCATTAATTATGAAGTGTATCAGATTAGAAATGCAGGCGAGGAGGTGAGGAAGAGGCAGCTTCTCCACAGGTGGAGAGGATGAATATGAAACACTGGCATGTGTAATCTAGCGACACACACTCACACAATCTGCATCCCCCTCCCCCGCCCTCCCTCCCTCCCTTCCTCTACTTCTCTTGGTTGCAGGAATTCTCGGCTCAGGCTTAACAAAATATCAAAGACACAAAAAAGAAAGTATTAACAAGGCAAAAGTTCTTGATCCCATTTATAAGATGAAAAAAAAAGAAAAAAGAAAAAGAAAAGCAGCAGAGGAGATTTCCATTCCAACATTAATTCCAGCGCTGGTGAATTTCCAATGTCGGCAGCCATTAAGGCCTGTCAAATCAAATGTGACACCGTGGGGGGGGGAGGGGAGGGGGGGGGGGGGTGGGGGGAGGGGTGGGAGAAATATTCAAATCATCTCTCAAATCTTTTTCCAGAGCTGCCTCTGTGAGAGCGGCCGCTCGCGTCGCTGACAGCTCTGACAATTAATTTATGTCTTACAGATTATTCCTTAAACCACTGCTGACCCTGGGGGACGTGCACGAGCACATAAACACCCATGCACGTGCACACGCACACACACACACACACACACACACATACAGAGGGATCTCTGCAGGCACCTGCTGAGTGGGTGGGATGACTGTCAATCAATCAAAAGAAACATCCGACGCGAGAGTCGCGGCTCAAGAGTCGTCCGACGTGTGTGTGAAGGTAAATCAAAGGTTCAATTTTTTCATCAGTAACAATGTGGAAATTATGCTGCTCTAATCAGCACGACCCACCGCTGATTATCAAACGACGGGAAATAATCAAAAAGATGATAAAAAAAACACTCGTGGAAACTGAATAAAACATTCGTGGTCATGGACGCGTTTCCCACACACACACACACACACACACACACACACACACACACACACACACACACACACACACACACACACACACACACACACGTCATGTTGTCAAACATTACATTAAGTTGTGTTTGTCAGAGATTAAAAGTGAGACGTGTTGTACTCCTGCTTTCTGAACGTCAGAGTTAATTCAGTTTGACTCAGATTGTGAACTGGATGAAACTGTGCTGCGGGGGTGAAGTCAGTTAACATTAGATGCATCGCAGCCACTTTTTTTTTTTCTAAACTCGAAACCAAGACTTCAAGACGAGCCTCGAACTTGACCCTCGTCTCTAGCTGGAAAATTACAGATGAAATTCAATAAATCGTCAAAATCCAGACATGATGAACGTGTCTTCATTTGCCTCCGCTCTGTTTGCTCATGTGGGATTTGTTGGTTTTTCTCTCCGTACATTAAAAAGAGTTGACTTGGGTCCTGCCACTCATGCAAAGAGTGAAAGATCAGATTTGCTATAAATTGGCACTTTAAATTATGCTGAATTGAATGGATTCGCTCCAGCAGACGCCCCCCCCCCCCCCCTCCACCCCCCCCCCTCCACCCGTCACACAGATTACATATAAAAGGTTACGAAAATGAATTAATTATATTGAATTGAGGCCACACGATGGAGGAGCGGTTAGCACGACTGTGAGTTCTCTTCCTCTCGTAATCCAAATACATGCGTGTTTCCATAGATGACTATGAAGCATGTGACTGACATGTTCAGTGTCTGTCTTTCTTTTTTTGACTCCACCCTTTGCCCTCCCTCCTCCTTTGTCTCTTCCTCCTCCTCCTCCTCTTCCTCCTCCTCCTCACGGGTTCACTTTTGTCAGATTTGTTTTCGGAGCTTCATTAACCGGCGCCAGATTAGTCCTGGTGGGCCGGTGGCGAGGGGAGACGCCGGCGCCTCCCCTCCGACCTGCGGAGGTGCAAGCAATTAAAGGAGGGAGGAAGAGGAGTCGGTGAAGAGCGGCAACGCAAAAGCTCAAGACACCTAACCCACTTAGACGCTCTCGGCGCTTTAATAAAGAAACTTCTGTAAACTGTCAAAACGATAATAGCCCAGGCCAAGGCTCGTAATTGCAATTAGTGGAGGTAAAGTAGGATAGCGCACACACACACACATACACACACACACACACACACACACACACACACACACACAAGCATTCTGTAACCTAGTTATGTTTTCACTTCCTGTGACATCATTTAGTCAAAAAAATCAGCACAACTGCTCTAAATTTTGCATCCAAATTCATTTAAGGAAAAGTTTTTCAGTGACCTAAAAGAAGAAGAAAATGAAGAAAGTAAAAAAAAAAACAAAAATGAGAAGAGAAGATCAATGCAGCAGGGAAATAATAGAGAAAAAAAATGAAAGAGAGAGAAGTGAAAAAGTCAAGTTGAGTCCGCTAGGAAACACAAGAAATGACAGGGACAGAAAATGAAAAAAAAAGTTAGAAAATTAGCAAAACAAAACAAACAAATGACAGGAAGTCCATTGACAAGAGGCATCGCTAAAGAAGAATCCAACTGAGGAAAGGAACGTGGACGTAGTAGAGGGAAGACTTAATGTAGCTGATGAATAGATTCAAGTGGGAATGTTTTTCTCCCTATTTGGGAAAAAAAACAACAGTTTGGAGCCGTGGGAAAATGTTCCGGACTCACACTTTTCGTACTGTATCTGATCGGCGACAAACATCATCTGCAGACGCCGGACGCCTCAGAAACACGATGCGTTTGATGTCTTATCTGCTTCGCTTTGACGGGATATTGATCAGCGGTTATTTCCAGGTGCCATCTCCGTTTTCCTACACACACACACACACACACACACACACATATACACACATACTGTATGCGCACAAACACAACCCTCTGCCGTCTTCACGCTTGACAAATCGATTTTTAATCAAACTTTGTCCTTTGAAGCTCGGAGCCGGATGAGCACGCCTGTGTGATGGCGGGAAGTCGCCCGTGAGCGTTCGTTGTCAGGAAAACGCTGGTGAGAGGGGACCTCGACCCCGGGGGGCCCTCGAGGTTCACTTAGCTTTTGTGTTTCATAAATTCAATGAGGCTTTTATTGCCTGGCACAAAAGGCCACGAAGACAATAAATGAAGACGGGAGTTTTTATTTGCATCTCCTCCTGCAGGGCTAAATTTAAAGGATCAGTGAATCAAATCATTGAAATAAAAACCCCTCTCCACCGAGCGTGAAGGAAGGAGTTAATTACTCAGATTTAGTGGTTTTGGGGCGATTTGAGTTTCCTATATAGACGAAGAGGAGCCGGAGCTCCTCTTCCGCACTGACGGATCCATGGCTTGTTTGTGCATGGATTAACAGCAAAGGGAAGGCAAATCAAATAAAATTAAGTATTAATATGCAATATGCATAATTGACAAGCCATCGCTGCGAGTGCTGTTCAAAAACTTGCAACAAGGTAATAAAGTAAACAAGCGCGGGGATAAAATTCAGCTCACAGACTCCCCACAGCCCGGACGAGCAGAAAACAGCTCGTTTGACGTGTTCTCGCTCGCATTGAATTTATTATCTGCGCTCCTCGTTTCTCACCGAGACTCATCCGCGCTTATGAATATGTAAAGCCGCGGGCGTGAGATTTACCTGTTGACAGGTTTCTGTTTAGGAGGCTCAGACGATTTTTTTCGCCATTAACATCCGTGCATATAAATAAAGCTGCCTCGCAACGGAGGACTCCCGAATAACCAGGTGTTGCATTTTGAGAATCTTAACATGTTCTGCGTGACAAACTTCAGCCGACAATGGGACTGTCTCCGCATGAGACCTGCTCACCTGCATCTACACCTTCATCAGCCTCCTCCTCCTCCTCCTCCTCCTCTCGATGTGAAGCTCCGGACTCGGATTTTGCTGAACATCCTCGTTTTATCAGACAGCCTCGCTAACGGTGAAAGATTTCCCGTGGTAAAAGTTGGCACGGGTCTTAAAAAGCTATAAGCTCCGCACGGAGCCGAGGAGCTTCTAACCTGCACAAACAGCTCATTAATCTCACCTTTAATCTCAGGTGAGAAACTCTTTGACAGGCCCCGCTGTAGGTGCTGCTCTGCAGTCACGCTGAGGAGGTTTTTTTTCTGGCTTGTCTGGAGTTTTTCAACTTAAAAGGAGGAAGCAATCAATCACACATTCAGGTAACGCCTGCAGGATATTCACATGGAGGTAGAGTCACTTGTCCCTCAACTGTACATTACAGTACTAACAAAAAAAGCCTCAAAACATACAAAAAAAAGTTTAGATGCTTCAAAATTGTGATTTCTGATGATCAGTAAACTGTGTATTATATACTGTGGTCTGAAAGACAAGTTGTTCATTATATGAATGAATAGTTATCATAATTCAAAACATTTGAGATTGGATTAGTTATTTGATTGGATTAGTCTGGACTGGGCAATTGATATCAATGTTTCCGATCTAGCATGATGACATGTTCCTCTTCCTCCTCCTCCTCCTCCTCCTCCTCCTCCTCCTCTTTAACTCAGCCTCCCCAGCCTGAGACTCCATTAGCCGTGCTGTCCTGCAACAGGTTGTGATGTGAGATGAGAAAATCTGCCGCTGCCCTCTCTCTCTCTCTCCTCTCTCTCTCTCTCTCTCTCTCTCTCTCTCTCTCTCTCTCTCTCTCTCTCTCTCTCTCTCTCTCTCTCTCTCTCTCTCTCTCTCTCTCTCTCTCTCTCTCTCCTCCCTGAGGCTTTGTGAACACATCTCTTGACCCGCCGCCTGGAGCCTTAACCGAGTCCAGCACGGAGGCGATGAAGGCTCTGACCCGTCTGCGTTAGCAGGACTCTCACATCTCAGGAAATTGAGATAAACTGCGAGACAACTCTGTTTTCTCCTACTGTAAACTGGAAGCATTAGGAGAACTCAGGAGGAGGAGGAGGAGGAGGAGGAGGAGGCTCCAAAGAAGGTCGGTGGTTTGATCTCTATCCCTTCCTGCCCACGTCGCAGGGTTCCCTGCCAAAGAGATTCAGGCCTGGATAAATCGTCAAGACGCAGGAAAGCCTCGAATCAAATGTTCAGACAAAGAAATCAGATTTCCCTATTGAAGGTGTGGTCTAATTTGGCAGTGGAACAGAAACAGATGCAGAGGAGAAGACACCTGGAGAAAAAAGAAGAGGACGAAGAGAAGAATACCAAGAAAAACAAAAAATGGAAAAGCAAGAAAAATTTCCCGACATCTCAGAGATGAAGACGCGACATGATCCACGCGATAGAAACGGGATAAATATTCCATCCAGAGGCGCGAGCGAGGCGTGAGATCTTAAATCATTTTCATTTTCACTTCATTTTCATTCACGTCACGACACTATTAAAATGTTTACAACCGCACGCGTCCTCTGTGCAGACGCATACATGAAGACGCATCGAGGCCTCTTTCCATATGTCACGTATGGACGGTGACAAGCCTCTCGTAGACGGCGACTTTAATCAAAAGCGAAATGAAATGGAATAACGGGAATGAACGTGGCATCTTCTGCTCCTAATGGCTGCATAGGTTACAAAGAGGGCGAATGACACAGGCTGACGAATGGGACGTGGATGTCTGCGAAAACTGTGCCATTTATGTATGGAAATAAGTGTTTCTACCACTCTAAGCTATTGCATACTGCACCTGGTCCTGCACTATGACAGTACAGGTTTTCTATTCTATTCTATTCTATTCTATTCTATTCTATTTATAGAAAGGTTGGTTTCAGCCTGAGAGTCAAATCCCCTCAGGGTGTGCTGCTACCGCACTACCACCGATCCCCCAAGCCATTCATAATATATTGTGTTAATGTACTTTATGTGTTTTTTACTTATTGATGTTGTTTAGTACGTTTAATTTCTTGCAATCGGAAATGGAGGAACTTCGTTGAAAACACAGGGAAACACGCAGAAGGTAGAATATCTCTAAAAAAAAAAGTAAATAAATGAATAAATAAATAAATAAAAAAGTTTCCAAGGCGCCCCGGGAGAGATTTGCACTTAATGTGAAAGCTTTGTGATATTTTATTCCGACGTCCCCGGAGCGTGGTGTCATCCTGGCGTGGCTGAAGGAATCACAGAGGAGGAAGTTCCTGTCGCTGGTTCTGACTCTACGCCGGAGCTACCTGTCACCCCCCGCCTCACCTCCACCCCCCCCCTCCCACCCCCCACCTCACCCCCCCCCCCCCCCCCCTCCCCCGTGAGACACCTTCGCTCTGATGCTGCGAGGACAGATCCACGAGCCGCGCTGGTGGTTAAAGTAGGCACATTAAATTTTGCATGGATTCCCTTTGAAGTGTCGGGAGATAAAAAGGGAAGCTCGTCCGTGTTTTCATGTGTTCATCGCGAAGTGAGAAAGGAAGGGGGGGGGGGGGCAGGTACCGCACCTCTGATGTAAGACAGGGATGAAGGGAAACATGACCGTGGAAGCCATGAAACAGACAAAAAAAAGACAAAAAAAAGAAATAAGTACAAATACTAAAAGTTGAAGTTTACAAGCAGAACGAGCAGGAAACACTGTCCTGGGCTCTCAAGGGAGGTTAAAAAAACAAAAAGAGCAACAAAAAAAAACCAACGAGGTGATTTCTGGCATCACAAAATTCAGTGTCGACATCTCAACTCTGAAAAGTTTTTCAATGAACTTTTTTGGGGGGGAAAAAATCTAAAGCTGGAAAAGCAAGACGCAAGTGATGCAACATGAAGACAAAAAGTAAGTAAGAGATCACAAGAAGGAAAACAAGACTAAGTCTGACGTCCATCAAATTTACAAAATATTTTAGTGGATTTTCATTAGTGTGTGTCGAATTCACATTCCATTTACTTAGAATTGAGTTTTGAGACTTTACCTAATGATATTTGCATGACATGTATGATATGGCATTGGATATAATATGTGCTGTGAACATGTGATGGATTCTGTGAGTTTCGTATTGTGCAAAAACCGTATGGAAATCTCTTTAACTTTATTGATAATACAAACATCTATGTGCAGGTGAGCAAGAAAAGTATCTATAAAGTGATTTTCAAGAGTTACATCACCAAAACTCAGACACTGTCTTCCATTGAGGAATGTGTTGCTGTCGAGAGAGAATGAAACCCGTTGAGGAAACTGAGAACTTTAACAATCCGTTGGTGAAAAGTTCAGGGCCGGGGCTTCAGAGAGGGCACCGTCGCGTCGAGACTTCCTTCTATTTTTCGCAGGAAGAGGAAGTGACAACACCGTCAAAAGGCCTCAGAGCGGAGTGACACCCTGACACAAAGACGCCCCCCCCCTCCCCGGACCGAGCGGCGGCTCCCCACCTGAGCTCGCTCAGGCTTTGCATTGCGGTTGCTGGATGGCGAGCCAGGGGTATTGGCTTTCTTGCCTCGGACTTGCATCATCGCCTCCCCGTCTCCAACGTTTTGACGCGCCGTCTCTTACCCCCCCCACCCCCTCCTCCACCCCCCCTCGCTGGCATGTAGATTATTCTCATCAGCTCCCCTTCAACCATCCCTCAGAAGAAAACAAAAACGTAAGATGGTGCGAGAAGCGAAGGAAATGAACGGCGGAGCGGCAACAAGGTGACCCCCCGGTGAAGATGCAATCACACATGACGCCATCGCTGGGCTCCTTGACCCAACTGGATGCAAACAGAGGATTACGGATGAATTACCCAAGAGCCTCAAAAGAGAAAAGTTATTTCTCTGGAGCGCGAACATGAAACACAATGTAATTGACTGCCGGATGATGCAGAGCCGCCGTACTTCAGCTCAGCCTCAAGGTCTCTGAGAGGTTGTTTGGCCCGCACAGAAACACAGGACCCGACGTGGGAATAATTTGCCTATTCCGTCTCGAGATGACAGATTACAAGAAGCCAATATTTCATCGCCGACGGGATCTGAATCCGCAGATCTGGATGGCGGAGACAAGGCGGCGACTCCAAGTCCTCGATTTTTTAAGAAGACTGAATTCAAAACTCAGATGTGTTAGCAAATCCACATTTTACCTGAGGGAAAAAAAAACCAAACAGTGGATTTATATTCATAAAAAAGAAACTTTGTACATCCCTACGTGAGCTCTCGCCTCTTTTTCTGGGGCTGAATTCTTTACTCGAATCAGTGGATAGAAGCAACAAGCAAACATTGACTGAATACGTCCATATTTGTGCGTGGTTGGATTTCATGTTCTCCATATTTGTGTTTTGCGAGTTTAAGGAGAGAGAAACTTGGAAAAGTTTGCATTTTAGTTCACAGTGTGGTATAAACGAGTTGGAACCTGGAATGTGAACATCTTCAGATTGCATAACGTCACTTATTGATTATTTATGTTGCTTCACGTGAAGCTTCAGCCTGTTTCTCGGCTGCAGGTCACGAAGCCGTACAGGTGAAGAGGCACCGACGTGTCAGCTTCACTTTGCATTTTTTTACATTTTTTTTTTTTAAGCATTTCTTGCAGTGTGAGAATGAAGTGAGCTCTGTGCGCAGCTTTCAGGAGCAGGGTGAGATAAAGGTTTCCTTTGATATGATGACAGTCGTGACTCTGTGGCTGCAGCGCGTCGGGAGAGGCTCTGACGTCTCTTTAATATCGTTTCTAAAGAAATCACTGGCGGCTCCGCGTATTTGGAGCGCTCAGGGCGCCAGAGCACCAGAGGTTAAATATATTACGACTTTTTTTGGGGGTAATTTTTTATTTTAATGAAGAGCGTCGCTCCTGGAAAGTGTTTCAGGGAATCACTCAAGAGACAACAGATGTGGCTGACGCCGCCCTGCGGGGCCCCTCGCTGGATCGTGACATCACTTTGATTGACAGGCGGAGGACACGGGAGGCGTCCGGGCGGAGTCGTACCTGCAACCTCTGTCAACCTGCTGTCAAGCGAGACGCCGCCTCCTCCTCAGAACAAAACGGCCTCGTGTTCAGCTTTGATTGTTCAACAGGACCGGCGGAGACTGTGACGTGATGTGCAGACGGATTCTGAATTAAAATGATGTCTCATATGAACCTATCGATACAGTCACTATGTGATTTAGTTTGTAATGTATCATCAACAGGATGACAGTGAAGGTTATAATGTCAGCACTGGGAATTATATATATATAAAACAGTGTGTCTGTGTGTGGTTATGAATGTTACATAACATAACTTAAATGGAAACTTAACTTGAAATGGTTGAAAGTTGCTTTAACCGGAAAAGGTTAAAGGATCATCCTCATCTCCACATCTTCTCTTACCTGATACTCACCTTTTCACTGTTGAAGAGGGATGTAATATATTCTTGATTTTTTTGACCTTTGAGGTCAGTTTTATGTCTTGACCTTTTACTGTAGGTCTCAGAAGATTTTGTGTTGGAAATATTCAATTTGTACATCATGGTTCAAAGATACTCAATGGAACTGCATTGTATATGCAGATATTGTATCATATTAACATTGTATTGTATTGTGTAGGCATTTAAATACAGAATTTGTATTGATTTGTATGCCTTTACTTTATTGGGTTGAGTAGATAATTCCTTTAAAACCATTCAATCTGTTGTGTGTGTTAATTGGGGTGGTTATGACAATCCTAATCTAACAGTGGACAGGAAAGTTGCAAGCAATCTCTGCATTGAACCCAGATTAAAGATCGACCCTTATTCTGGATTTTTGACAATTCACCCTGCCTTAAATGTGAGCTGGGAGTAGGCTCAGTGGGTATAAAGCGAGTAAGACAATGGATGTATGGATGGATCGGTATCTTCTAGCTATCTGCAACCCCAGCCAGGGTCCGAGCTGACTCCTTGGTATCGGCTCAGTAAAGAAAGCAGGCGAGTTGCACAAATCTCTGGGTCTGAGACAGACCTTGTCATGTGGAAGGATTAACAGCCCGGTATAAAACTGTGCATCAACAGGTATAAGGAGCAAATTCCAAAGAGATGTTTCTGTCGAGTTCTTTCAATGTTATTTATGGATTTTTATTTATTTATTTATTTATTTCTCCAGGAGGCACAAATACAATCTGAGCGAGGTTTATCGCCACATCGCGGTGTCCAAGGCTGTCGCTGTAAACATCTCTCCAAGCTCGGCCCATAAAACCGCCTCAGCATGCAGAGGGAGGAGGCATGCAGACAAGAGGCTCAGAATAGATCCACACGTACCACTGTGGATCACCTTTCCTTGATACCCTCTTGGCTGTTCCTACTGTACATGCATAGACTGCACTGTATGTGATACAGCTGCCAAATCAAGTGAAAAAAGATAGTAAAGTGTGTTCAGATTTTGAGCAAGATATCCCTCTAACATGCCAAAAAGTTACAAAATGGAAATGAAAAAGGTTGAGTAACTGCTTGAGGTTGCACTCTACAATCACTTTCTCTTTCCAACGCTCATTCAAACAAAACTCTATGCTGAACATTTATTTTGCTAAACACGGCGAGATGAAAGGCCGCGTCGTTCCGATGCTCGTCTGAGCTGAGGCGAAATCAGTTTTTTTTCTTATCCTCTTGTTTCGCTTTCCAGTTCCTCTCCAAGGTGAAGCCGTCTCCTCTCTGTTTGTCCGTCACCAGAGAGGCCGATGAACGGACAGAGCAGAGAGGAAGAACAGAGAAGAAGAAGGAGAAGAAAAAAGCGAAGAGCGAAGAAGTTCGGAGTGACCCGAGGTGGCGTAGGAAGGATCACAGACAACAGCGCCCCGGCCAGAGCCGACACCGAGGGCTCGTGCTTCACGCCGAGGTCTCCGCAACTTCTTCAAAGATGTGCTGATAAAAAATGGATGTTAAACAGTTGCTTTCAAGTGCTGCGGGAACCTCTAAGATAGAGCGGCGCCGAGGTGTTTGATGTTAATTCTACTGTTAGTCTTTGAAAAAAAAAAGAAGAAAAAAAAGCGCTGGCAAGTTCTGTGAGCGGAGCCACACGCAGACACATTAAAACAACTTTGAACTGTTAAATTGTTCTAAGCAACATGGCCGCAGGAAACGTTTCTGCATTTGAAAAAGCCCGAGCCCGAGATAAACAGCGGCGATGTTAAATTCATGTCTTGTTTTACTGTGAGAGGAGGGAGAGCATCAAAGGCGTGAGGCACAGCATCCCGGAGCAGAGGGAAAATGAATGGAGGAGAGCGTCTGTTTAAGTGTTTCCAGTTATAATGATTCACGGCCAGGACGAGTTTGCATCTGCAGTCCGAGCCAAACAACATCTGCGTGAAGTGGTTCTGGTGCAGGATCCGCTCTGTGGATAGGACGGAGACCGTTCAAGGACCCGTTTCATCCACTGTATTGATCCTGGAACAAGGATGAAATAGAAATGAACCACAAGCAAAAAAAAAAAATCTTTACTTGTATGCTAAATAATAAATGTTGTATGAAATATGTTTTGTTTTACCTGGGAAAAGAAAACGCTCCAGGTTGTTGTTCAACATCTACATCAAACATTTTTATTATTTTTCAGAAAAATTTCATTGGTTTTGAAGGATTTCAAAGTCTCTGAAACTACCCTAGCTTGACTTTTTTCATATTATTTATTTATTTATGTATCTATCAGATATGTGCCAGTTTTTGTCTGATTTGTCACATAATTAATTTTGAAAATAATGGCAACAGATGAACGGATTAAATATCAGGGGTGAAAATGACATAACTTTATATTATACTTAAAACAACTACTGACATCCACCTCAGTTTTATGTAAATAAACTCAGTTTCCTGCCTCATACAGTATTTAATCCTCTCCTTAAGCAAATTCATGACCATATCGAGCTTTTATTTTGAAAATTCTGTATTTTGAAACGTGTCTGATTTTACCATGTATGGCAACCTAACCTTGACAGTGGTCCAAAGCCTTATCCACATCATGTGCAAAAGCATCTCATTCCCTGAATCGTCCACCTTGTCCTTCGGAGACCTTTTCACAGGAAACCACACATATGAAAACTTTTTACAGTGTTGGCAACGACTGAAACGACACGTCTTCTTTTTTTACAGTGTTGCAGTACCGCGATCTGCCACCGTCACGTGCAGCGAGGCCGACTCGACTCTGATGCGTTTCCTGCAACCTTGAGTCCGCCTCTGATCTGTGATCCTCATCATGGCATCCTGTCCTGGTTTCACATTAAAGCCAGACGCTCCTCAGACGTTTTTTTTTTTTCGCCAGCAGCTCTTTAAACATTCAGCCCTTTAAACATTAATCCCAGAATTCATTTCCTGAGCGTCTCTGTGAATGAAACGTCCAGACTCATCCAGGGCCCGTGCTGCGGAGGGTGACTGATACACACAGAGACAGCCCAGTCTGCTTACCGCGCCATATGGCCACCATGATATTTACTTACATTGAGACTGTTTATCATTTCAATACGATAAGCGTTGGCTCCATCAGTGTTCATAGAGCGAACCATCTTCCAATAAAATCTGCATGTTCCTTATTGACAGATAAGAGTTTTGACCTGACAGGAAGTAAAATCAAAGGATTATTTTGGAAATAAACTTGTCAAAACTGTCTGAGTAGTTCTGCTTTTGATTGCCCTGTGCCCATTTTCACTCCTTCCAAATTTTGCTTAATCTAAGTGAATTGTATACATTCAATGTAGTTGACAACATGGTAGATGAGTTGAGCACATTCTTCCTGTGTGTCTGTGTGGGTTTTCTCTGGTTACTCCAGTTTGTTCCCACAGTCCCATAACATGCATTTACTGTAGGTACAACCCTGACTTCTCCACTTGATGTGCATTTAGTCCTCCTGCTGCTTGGTCACATCCAGCAAAGGAGCAAAACCGCTCAACGACTAAGGTAGAGGAGTGAGACTAGGATTTCTTGTGGGAATTCACATTTAGGAAAACATGACACGAACGTAGACGCAGGAAACAGATCAGTTTCGCTGATCGAAGAGAAGAAAATCCTACAGATTTTCAGTTTTTAGGAGAAATACGATTCGGTGTCAGCACAAGGGCGTCTATTCTTTAAACAACAATAGGCGAACATTGTCCGGAAAACAAGAGAAATTCGTTTCTGTTGATGGACTGCTGCTGTTTGGGATTGAATAGGCATCCGAAGCAAATTCGGGCTAAAACTGCCCTGAGGTGTGAGAGTGAATGGTGTATGTAGCCGGCAATGGAGTAACTAGTCCACCCTTTATTTACTGCCTTCACCGAGCATTTCCTGGGATAATCTCCAGAAGGCAAATCCATAATGTGATGTATTTCGGTCCAGCATCGTTCTTATTCTCTTCCTCTAGGCTTGATTTTCTTTCGCAAAAAATTGCAACAATAAAACACAGAGGATTTTTTTTCCAGGGAACGTTTCCCCGGTCGTGAACGTCGGCACACATCCAACATCTCGTCTCGTGGGTGTGAGGAACGTTTCTCTCTCCCGAAGTTCATCCGGAGACTCCCGGTGTCTCCCGCCAGAAGCAGCAGCAGCAGCAGCAAACGCTTTCATTATTGTAACTCGGACGCAGGGAAGGAGAACAGGTCAGTGTCGTTCCTTCCCTTCCCCGCGCTGGCAGAAAATTACCTCCTCTCCTCCGCAGACCCTCAGCCCACACAATGCACCCATTTAGACGTTTCAGCCCAGGCCTCCTTTAATATTAACGACTGTGGTAGGAGAGAGAGAGAGGTGGGGGGGGGGCAGGAAAGCATGTAAAAACAAAAGCGTCATTATTCCGGCAGAAATTCATAACATGAAATATTTAGAGTTGTTTTATTTGACAGAAATGCTGAAAGAAAAGAGCAGAAATGCACACACATGCCTTTCCCACCCCCACCCTCCATGATTCCACTGGGGTCTCCTGCCAGGCTGTCTTCTGGAGCGCTCTTTCAGCCTGTAGCACATGGCCTGTCTGTGATAAAGGGATGTGGAGAGCAAAAGAGAAGGCAGAGAGAAAAAGCTTTTAAAGTTGTATTTGGCGTCCCGGGCGCTCCCCTGTCAGCAGGCTGCAGACTTCTTATGAGATTAGACGTTTTTAGGCAGCCAGTCAGTCGACTCCTCCATCTCCCGCGACTCCTCCGTTTCCTCCGTCTCCGCCCGGGCTAAGTTGGGCCGCCATGAACCCAACAGGGGGTTTCAGGCGCGCCCCGGCCCCTCTCGCTATCTATTTGCTGCTACCGCTCTGAAGGCCGGCCAAACGGTCTCAGCGGTGCCGGAGCGGTAAGTGAAGAAGAGGGTCAATAAATATCTGCTGCTTTAAAAAAAAAGAGGAAAAAAAAACTCCCTTTAAGGACAAACAGGCCGAGCGTGACTCCCCAGTTGTAAAACTGTTTGTCCCAAGTTGGAGACAAACGTTGAAGGAGTATCGAAGTTAATCAGTTACTTGATACGCAGAGATACGCTTCATTTTCGGCTTGTTTTAGCTTTCCACAGTTTTACACACTGCAGAATTTCTCAACCTGATGCACTGCAAACAGTGGACGCACCAGCTGGTGAGCAGCCTGGAGACTTCACATGTAGCAGCTGAAGAGGCAGATAGTTAGAGGTCTGACCCTGAGCCTTTCTGCCAGTGTCAGAAATTAATCCTCCCAGGACTGTTTTTTCTTTATCACATATAAAAACAAAAAGGTCCGTGTTGATCCTTTTCTTTAACCCTCTACATGAGTGGGTCTCCCGAGGTCCATCCCTGGGAATGAGCAAAGCCAAAATATTTGGGAAAAAGAAATATCACTAAAACATTTTTTGCACACTGATGATGCAGCTTTTCAGATCACAAAGGTACGATTTACACACTTCCAGACATGACATAGGGGTCACATGACTAATTCTATACCTGTACAGGACTTGGACATTTGTCCTCAATGGAAAGACCAATGGTTAATCTTCCATGCTTCTTTTGTTTCCACTGTTTCCATAACAAATCACCTATCTCAACCTATCCTATCCTATCCATCCTCCTTTGTCTTACACTTTCATACGGTACAAACAGGATCAGGACATACTGGGAAACTCCTCCATCTTGACTGGGGGCATGTTCCCCTTCACTTTCCTCTACAATCAACCAATCAGAGTTGTGAGTGTCTCCAACTCCCGTGCAATCTGACTGTAGTGGTAGATGTATAGCTCAGAGAAGCTTATTTCCAAGTTCCAACTTCTTCTTCTTATTCCAGACAGAAAAAAAAGCTCATTTAGGTGATTAGATAGCGCTGGTGTAAGTAATCGTATTATAAACAGAGAACTGTGCAGGGAGCCTTCAGCTGGTGCATTAGCGAAGCACTGAGGGGAGAGGAAAGGAAAGAATTATGTAACAACGTTGATGGTAAAAAACGTACAACTGCTGCAGAAAGAGAGAGAGAGAGAGAGAGAGAGAGAGAGAGACGGAGAGTGTGTGTGTGTGTGTGTGTGTGTGTGTATTTGAATAATAAGCTTTTATTACAGAGGCAGGAAAACAGCACCTACACGCGTCTGAATTCATCTTCATTTGCTCCGCTTTCAAAACCGCTGCCACTTCTGAGGAATAATGATCTGCATTTTGGGAGAACCTGCAATTAAGACAAAGTTAAATTGCTGTGTATTTTTAGAACGCGACGCCCTTTAATAGTTTTAGCATCACTGACCTGGATGTAAAACACGGAGCTCAGCACTGCCCGGACCTGAAAGTTAATGTCATTAAAACCTCATTAGCTCCGCGCTCATAGCTGCCGTCTGCTGCCGCCTGTTCTCGGAGACACCGCTCGCTCCGCTCGCCATTCCCGCCCCTCTCCCACCTCTGCAATTGGCCGGCCTTGCTTTGAAGCCTCTCCAATTAAATCCATTGTCCTGGCGGCGAGGGCACTCCCCCCTGTAGGTTAATTATGTCATTACCCGCTTGTTGGTGAGATTGTTTGATGAAATATGAGTGTAATAAAAATACATGGCCAAAGGCGATATTAAAATGAGGCCCAGAGCTCAGAGAGATCACACCGGCTCCTCTACGCTGTCAGCTTCATCATTCACATCACGAGGTAAATGTTCACGCTGATACGGGCAGGCGTGAACACAAATAAGACGCTCTGAGCTCTCAGACAGACACAGATTGGGACTGGAGGGGACCACTCATTCATCCCAAAATGTTATTTCTATGCAAATGAAAGGGGCAGGAATTAGAGGGAGGAAAGTGGAGATGGTTACGAGTCCCGCTGGTTGCCATGGGGACTGAAATCTCATATCATCAGAGTCAAGTGGGGCATGAAGCAGATGAGTCGAGAGCCAAGAGGGCAGAAGAGGGGGGAGGGTGGGGGGGCATGGGGGGGGGGGTAGTTTTAGAGGAGATGACGCTGCTTCCCATGGGAACGTAGGGGAAGAAAAAAAAAAGAGTTGGAAACCTTCGACATTTTGTCACATCACAAAATGCATTATGATTCATATTACAAGTTCCCATTCATCCATTCTCTTAGGTTGCTGGTCCATTCCAGGGTACACACATATAATTCAGGTCTCCAAATGACCGAAACATGCATGTTTTTGGACCGTGGGACGAAACTGGATTACCTGAAGAAAACCCCCCAAAGACACAGGGAGAACATGCAACAAGGGACGTTCTTGCTTTCAGGTGAAAGTTTGAACCACATATCCACCAGGTTGACCATTACCACACTTTACAACTTTCCATCATGTTCATGATGGCATGAAGAGCTCAGAGTAGAGCTTCATCTCTACTCAACTTAATAAAAATATACATATAACTGATGATTACTGATGATGATTAAACATTTTTTCTTTCCACAGCCAATATGAGTTGTGTAGACATTTTGCATACGACAGGGCATCATACCTAAACAATTAAAAATGACCCTGCAAAAGTCAGGTTAGAGAATGACAGCCCTGATATTTTTCATTAAGAGTGACAAAGCACCTCTCCACTTTCAGATGCATACAACCTCAAGGTGCACATTTGTCTTTTGCATAAAGGAAAGTGTCATAGATACTTTCTGTGTGGTGAGGCCAGTTATTTTTCAGCTTTTATTCACTTTTCAAAATGTTTTTAATGATGTATTGCATTTACACTGTATGAATAGTGCCATACAAATAAAGTCTGATTGATTGGTGGAAGTTGTGTTGTTGCTTTCCTGCTTCCTCCTCCTTCCTCCTCCATCCTCCGCCCTTCACTCACTTCCTCCTCCCTCCTCCTTCTCACCATGCTCCGGTGGTTCTGGATATTTTTGGTTCAGATACAGCAGAGGTGTTAAATGTGATCCAGCAGTGGGGCGCCTCCATGCTGAATCCCGGTCTCACATCATCGCAGCCTCCGCTCTCTCCTCCTCCATCGTCGCTGGTTTTCACATGCAAAGCAGCTCGTCAAGGGTGAAAATGGATACTGGCCCATTTGAAAAACCACAAAAGCTCCAAATTGACATAAAGCTCGCAATTCCTGTGTTTCCCGGAGCTTCTCTTGTTTAGATGGAGAAGAAAACGGTGTCGAGATCGACCGGGGTGAAACAGGAAATCACGCAGCTCAAAGTGATGCAAACTCCAGCAAAATGACACCTGGTGGTGTGTTACAAAGTGCTCACATTAGAAACAAATGGCTGCTCTCACACAGTGCTTTTAGTCAGAGTGCTTTGCAATTTACCTCTTGTTCAACCACACACACACACACACACACACACAGATTCTGATGTACTGTGCTGGCCGGACCTTCGGGAGCAATTTGGAGTTCAATGTGTTTCTAAAAGACTCTTCGACAGAGGTAGAGGAGGAGCCGATCAGACCGCAATTCCAACCTGCTCCGCCTCCTGCGTTTCAGCCACGTCTCTGAGCTCTTTCCTCAGCTTTTACATGACAGAAATACTTCAGAAAGCGTTTTAACTTTAACTCTGAGCTGGTAGAAGATGTTTTCTCAATGAGTTTTGTGGGCTGTCGACCAGACATCTCCAGTTAATAGACTGATCCCTCTGTGTCATGTATTCCAGTTCTTACAAGGTCCATTATACACATACGCAACACATCATGCACGTCATTATGTAAAAGTCTGACCCTGATGGGGACATAGAGACAAAAAAATCCAAAAGCATCTGGTCCAGTTTCTGATCATCTTCCTGTTTTTGTTCTGTTTTACCCAAGAATAGTTTTTAATTCCAAAGAGAAATCTCATTTCTTTCTTCTATCATCTCTGTTATGAAACCAGAATTTCTCATTGAAGAAAGAAAAAAAAAAGATTTTCTTTTGGTTTCTGTTCGCTGTCAATTGTGATTCTCAGTAAGGAAATAGGAATCAGAGGGTCACGCTTACCAAATACTCGGAAATTGGAATCGGCCGCAAAAATTGCAGTGGGTATCATCTCCGCTTTGCACTGAATTACTCAAACAGCGGCTTCATTTATTGTGTCCACCTCGTTCACGTCAGAGAGCTTTGAGCTGAAAGGCACAACAACTCACAGCGTCAGGCCTCGGCTCAGACCTCCTCCGTCCTCCCGCAGGATGGATTTACCTCCACATGTACAAACGCACACGCATTCGCAGGTCATCGAGTTGCTTTCCCACCCTGTACCGCGGTTCATTCAGCCACGCGTGCTATTTGTCTAAATCCGGAGCGTCAATCTCAATCACTCCCACTCTGTATGGACCTAATGACTGCATTAGCCTGTGTGTGTGTGCGTGTGTGTGTGTGTGTGTGTGCGTGTGTGTGTGCATGTGTGTGTTGTGGCACCACTAACCTGGCTACAGCGGAGGGTTGCGTCACTCCCCTTCACTCCTCACCTTTTCACCCGAATCATCATCATCATCATCATCATCATCATCATCTCGGTGACATCAGCGCATTTTGCCAAAGTATCTCTGCTAAAAACCGTTTGAACGCGGCTATTAAAATCATGAAACATTAACGGTGCTGAGAGCAATTACGTTTCTCCATAGCCAGAGGGCTTCGCTCATTTATTATGCATCTGTTGCCTACCCCCCCCTTCCCCTTCCCCTCCCCCCTCCCCCTCCCCCCTCCCCCCCTCCCCCCTCTCCATCCTCACCCCCCCCCCCACGTCCGGCTTTCAAACTGTGGGGCAGGTTAGAGCCCGAGTGTTGCCGGCTGAGATCTCGCCACTATTAAGAGAATTAAATCCAGCTAAGAGGGCCTCTCAGAGAGAACATAAATTCTCCATTATCTCCCCTTCTTGGTGGCCTCCTCCATCGCTCTTCTCCAGCGGCGGCGGAGGCTGATTTTTACTGCCGTGCTCTCGTTTACCCTCGCAGCTCGTCTGCAGGAGCCTCTCGAAAACCCTGACGGATAAAAATAAGATCTGTTGAGCAGAGCGCTCCTGTCTCCAGCCTTCTCTTCTTCCCTCTAATGTTTTGTTTGCCACACACAACTTAAAGGAGAAGGGGACAAAAAAAAGAAAAAAGAAGCATTTACATAAAAGCCTGTTGTGACTGCGGAGGTCGGAGAGGCTGCAGCTGCAGGAAGTGATGCGCTGACAGGTTCTCAGGCTTTTTATTTCTTGATCGGTCGATTGTTTATCGAGCAGCTTATCTGTAGAGAGCGGCTTCAGATTTAAAGTTGACAGCGACATAAAAGTAACATGGTTGACATATAATTCAATTATTTATGTATTTTAATTATTTTCTTTGTTTTATTGCAACTTTCGGTCTTTTTATGGTATATCATTCCTTCATAGGGGCCTTTTTTAAGGGGACTTTGAGGGACACAGCATCTTAGTGAAAGACACAATTGTCTCTGAGCAATAAGATCCCTGGTTCGAATCCCAGTTGGACCTGGGGTCTTTCTATGTAGAGTTTGCATATCTAGATGAGTCGAGACTCTAAATCACCCATAATAATGTGACTGAGAGTCTTTGGGCTTGTGCGTTTTAAGGGGTAATCTAGTTGCGATTTTGCATAAAGTTAGCCGATTGTGAGGCATAAACTATCTACTAGACAAATATAGATTTATAAATATTATTATACCTACTAGACAACAACTTCAGAGTTCGCTAGTCTTGTTTACGCCTCACTTCTCACAAGAGAAAGAAAACACTCGGTGGATAAGGATCTGCTTCTTATAAGTCCATTTAGACCTTTCAAGAAACAATAAAGCTAAGTTTCACTTATTGTCTCTTTCCAGGCAGCGTCTATTTATAGCGGAGATATCATCATTAATGCGTCACACGTGGCTGTAAATCATCAGCGGGGCTGTCATCATCAATAATCATCAGGTGATCCATGATTTATTTCACAGTTGCTCAAATCAAACAGGACGGCGTGAAGCGCTCCATAAAGGAAGCATGGAAACAGAGCGTCACTGTAATGTAAAAATAAACAGGAGATCGGTGTTTAATGTGCCTGTGATTGATGGTGTGAGGTAAATAACAATAGTGATGAAGTTTTACACACACAACACAAAAAAAACACGAGTTAAATGTAATAAACTGTTATGAAACAGGTAAAAAATGAGAATAAGAGCAACTTTTGCGTCCGATGCACCTCGCCACAGTTTCGATCGGATCGAGGAATAACAAGGCTGCAACGTGTGTGGAAACGGAGCCGTGACCTTTGACCCCCTGCCGCAGCGTGACGGCGTTCTCGGCGGCTCGGAGTCATGAAAAATGGATGCGGCCTCGCTGTAGTAACAGAGCCCTGAAAGAGTAATAACAGGCGATCAAAGCGTCGTGTGACGAGCGCTCAGATTCATTATTCATCATCAGCACATGTGGTGCGTCACGGGTTCACATGCAGGTGTGTTGAGGGTAAAAGTTTGCAAAGCAAAGCAGCTTTACTGTAGTTATAAAGCACGTTTTATACCCCTGGGCAGTTCAAAGTGCTTTACCGAGCAACAAAATAGAAAAAAAAAAAAACAACATTATAAAGGATACAGATTTACAGCCCCCGGCAAAGACAAAATGTGAAATAACTAGAGGATGCTCATTCGAGTTTCCATCAGACCATAGTTTAATCCTCACCTTCATTTTGACAAATAAAAAAAGCAAATAATAAAGCCAGAATATCAGTGGTAATGCTGACTACAAATTTCCAAGTCTAAATTTTGACCTAAAAATTAACTTTAAGAAAAAGTGTTTGTTAGAAAAAGATTTGAGATGAAGAAATTGTGAATCATACAATATACTCTAGTAATTTATCAGTGTGTTTAACATTCATAATCCTACTTGAAAAAGAACTTGGAGAACATGTAAAATCTACACTGTGAGGAGTTTGATTTGACTCAGATCCGAACCAGATATCTTAGTTTTGACTCTGGGAACTGTTTCACCATGTTTTGTTCTAACCCATAAAAGAAGCTGGGATCCCACTCCCACCAGATATCCTCCAGATTCCACAGATTCGACTTCTAGTCACAACCATGTTACAAATGTATTCGGGTCCCGAGCCGCAGAGTGATTTATACATAAGCTGCGAGATTTTGAAATCAATTCTCCGACTCGCAGGTAGCCACCATAAAGAAATAGTGCTGGAGTTACGTGTGGCCTGCTTCCTGGTTTATGTCTGGAGCCCCTGCAGCGCTGGCGTTTTGAATAAGATAAAGTCGCAGCTTGTTGTGAAAGGCCTACAGACACACCACAGGACAATAAAAAACAAAACAAACAAACAAAAACAACAACCAGAGATTGGTGGAAAGCTGTGGAGATGGATGAAGGCTTATCCTGCAGAAATAAGAAGAAGAAAAAGAGTCTGAATCTCAGGGTTTGACCCTGAGATATCTACGAACTCAAATTAGATCTACAACTTTAAAGCAATTGTTCTAGAAGAATCCTTTGTAGCCAGACTGAATAAAGATAAAACCTTCCTCATGCATGACTGAGACAGTGTCTCAGCAGTTCCTCAATGTTATTCCTCCTGTTCTAGTTTGTCTAGTCTAGTCTGAATGATTAAAAGATCTGATCTTAGCATTGTTTTTGAATTTTCCTACAACATGAATGTACTTAGACTGTTCTCAACGTTGCATCCTGTGCAGTTTAATGCAAATGATCTATTCCAAAAAAAAGAAGAAAAGACAAAAAAAAGGAGGTTAGACATCCACATCAGGCGACACGGTAGCTTGGTGGCACTGTTGCCTCATGTCAAAAAGGACCTGGGCTCGACCCCCCAGGTCATCCTCTCTCTGTGTGGTGTTTAGATGTTCTCTTCATGTCTGTGTTTCCTCCTACAGTCCAAAAACACACATCTGAGACTGAGACTCTGAAATGCCACTAGGTGTGTGTGTGTGTGTGTTTGTGTGGAGATGAATGGTGTGTCCAGCTCCTTTCTTTCGCTCTATACTCCAGCAGCTTGGATATAAAGTGGTTAAGATAATGGATGGATGTTTGGATGGATGGATGGACATCCATATCGATCAATTAATCAGCTGAGCTGAGGAGGCTGAAGCTGGAGAAGGTTTCTGACCTGCTGGGACTGTTTTTTCCTTTCCCTTTCCTTTCCTTTTCCTTCCAGGTAGTGATAATTGATTCATTACCTGTCTTTACCGCTCTCAGCTGTGACACTATCACCCCTACACGCACACACCTCCACAGGCCTGTACGCACTCTGACATGATCCACACACACACACACACACACACACACACACACACACACACACACACACATGAAGCCACCATGTGCCCCACAAGCAGACACCGAAGCTGAGGCTGAGGCTGTTTAAGGCGATTATGTTCCGAGTGATTTCCTTCCTCTCTCTCTCTCTCTTTCTCCATCTCTCTTTTCTCTCTCTTCCTTCTCCATCTTTTCTCCCAACCTCGGTCACCAGGCAGCCAGGGCCGGGGGTAGCAGGGGGGGGGGGGGGGGGGGGGGTGAGGGGAGGTTACAGGAAACACGAAAAGGGGCACAATGCTGGTGATTAAGGATCGGCTGATTAGGCACTTGCTGTGTAATCTTAAATAAAAAAAAAAAAGGAGGAGGATATGAAATCACTTGCAGTACAGCCGTGGAAGTGATTTTCCTCACAATGGGGGCTACCTTCCTCACTAATCAGCTTTGTGCCACGGAAAAGCCACTGAATATATTTGGCCCTTTGTGCTGCGGTGATAATGTGAGCGAGGCGAGGCGCCACATCCTTTGAACGCATCCCTCCCTCCTCACTTTCACCCCTTCCTCCCTCTCCTACTTACTTATCGCTTTCCTCAACAATTTCTCCAGCTTTTCCATCTCTCTCCCCTCCATCCCTCCCTCTCTCTCTCTCTCTCTCTCTCTCTTTCTGCAGCGGAGGAGGAAACTCCTGCTTTTAATTTGTCCGGCGGTAATTTGACTGCGAGGTGTACCGGGGAGGATTGATCGAGGCAAATCAAGACTATTGACTCCCCCCGGTGCCAAAACACATTCATTCACCCCCGCTGCTGACTCCTTCCTTCCTCTGCCAGCGAGAGCACACGCACTGACGGTGAGGAAGAAGAAGAGGAGGAGGAGGAGGAGGAGGAGGAGGAGGAGGAGAGTTGCGGGCCAGTGGATTGGTCAGGGTGGCGTGTTGCTCTCCGAGGCGAGCTGCACCAGCAGAAATGCGAACGCTGACAATTAATGAACTGTTGGGCAGCTGGGATGATCTACGCCTCGGAGCCGCGCAGAGCGCTCTGTTGCTGTCAGGCTCAAAGTCCCGGGCCACAGTTTCCCCCGACGCTGAATTTATCTGAGGCTGCGACGGCTTCAGAGGTTCACACGCTGAGGTTAAAGCAGCGAGAGAGAGGAAAAGGGAAAGTTATGAGCTCTGAGTTAAGGCTGTGAAAAAAACAGCCCAAATTAAAAGTGAGGAAAGCTAAAGATTTATCTCTCCGTTGCTCTTTTTGGATGTTTTTTTTTTATATATTTCCTGATGGAGGGATGATAGAAGGATGTAAAGGGGAGGCAAAGAAAGTGATGGTGGCTGCAGAGGGAGGGTGTGACTCCAAATAATAGATAAACAATAAAAAAGAAAACACCCCGTGAGGAGTGAGATGACACAGATGGTGCATCTCCCAGCATGCATCTGTTATGTTTAAACTTTATCGCTGCTGCTGCTGATGCTCAAAGCTGTCACTGCGCCAGACCGTGGTTTCATTCAGACTTTATTCTGCAGCGAACCAGGGTTTTAGACATTCACATTCTGGAGGAAAAACTTTACTTACCTACGAAACGATCTCAAAGCGCTGACCTCTGAGCCTGAACCTGAAACAAGCTGGAGGAGTGGTGCATCGTGGGTAAGCTTGAGACTCCAGAATCGCTAAATTTATATTAATAAGTGCAGACAAAACACTGCACTGCGACAGGAAATAAAGGAGGGATTATTACCTGGAATATGCTGAATTATCTGTAGCAGAAGGAAAGTTTCACTCATTTTATAATAAGGAAAAAACTCACAGGACCCACAGACGTCTGGAACGTCAAAATTAATGTTTAATCTGACTTTGCCAAAGCTGTTTCCTACCTGTCAATCAACCATTTTCATAATTACGGAAACTGTAAGACGTTTTATCCTCACACAGAAGCTAAAACACTTTCTGACAATTAGGATAAAAAAGTTAGATCCATGTCCTACACAATACAAACTTCACATTTCAATTCATAAGTTTCATAAGATTAGAATAATCAAAGCATATTCATTCAATCACAACACATGAAATGTTGAAGAATCACAAGAAACAAGAGAGATGTGCCTACACACACACAAACTGAAGACGGAGTATGTATCTAAGTTATAACAGAGGCAATAAAAAGTAGCTGTACGATAATATGTGGTAAAAAATAGCACTAATAATGTTGTTGGAATGGCAGCAAACCTGAGTTTAGTATTAGCCTTACAGAAATTTAAAGTTACAGAATATTTCCCAGAGTTGAGTAGAAGTCACAGTAAACCTGAGATACAGACCTACGCCGTGGTAGAAGCTGCAGCTACCTCATAATGAGAGCTTCTGGTTTATTTATGTCAGCTTCAGATCATCCAAGCATCCCTGTCGTTAAATTGAACCCTGGTCTCAGGAGAAACAATCACATTTGGGTGTTTTTTTTGGAGGAGGGGGGGGGGGTCTGCAGGGGCGGGGGGGTGAACGTGCAGGAGTTACTGGGGTTCGAGCTCCTTCAGCGTGGAGCGGAGGTGTCGGAGCGGGCCGCTGTGCTGCTGCAGGAGCTCGTCTTCCCGTTGGCTCATTAGAACGCTGGCACACAAGAAGCCCCTGGGCCTCTGGGTAATGAAGGACCCCACGGACTTGTGGGTAATTGGGCAGCCAGAGCGGAGTACAGGTGAGCGCCGGCTTGTCTCGGGGTTCTGCTTGGCCAATCAGCTGGCGCCTCGGCTTCAGCCAAGTGAACAGCGGGCGGCGTCCTCCAGGGACCCGAAAGTGTGCGAGGGGAAGCTGCGGGAAAGTTTTTGAAAGCAGCGAAGCCGAACAGCTGCAAATAAGAAATAAAACACACCCCCGTATACCTGTTCCCGTCGTGCCTCGCAGGCCTCAAACGCGTCTCGTAGCGCGATCTCGCGAAAACAACAAGAGGAGGCGAAAACCTCGCAGAGGGTTGTTGGAGACTGGTACCACTGTTTTGGTGGCGAGCCAGGCTCTGATGTTGTTGTGGAAGCCGGCACGTTGGCCGGCGCGAGCCTGGTTTGTTTTGCCTCGAGGGAGAGAACCGGGGCCCGGGTGAAACCGAGCTGGAGGAGCTGTGGGACCGAATACTCAATTAAGGCAGACTTGTCTCAAGAAATTGCCGCAGAGATCCCAACTGCTGACAAACTGGCCTCCCCACGGTGACAGCTTAATCATAGTTGTGCAGAAAATGTCCGACGCTCGCACGACGCTCGGTTTCGGAAAGAGAGAGAGAGAGAGAGAGAGAGAGAGACAGAGAGAGAGAGGGAAGGGGAGAGTTGAGAGAGAGTGTTGTGGTCTGCTGGGAGTTTGCCGTGATTTGTCATCCTGCTGCTGCTGGTGTTTGGAGCTCGCTCTAATGACCACGCCGGCCCCTGTGACAGTGGCCCCCGTTTGAGCCGGGGCCGGGGATCCATCATTCTCTTCTTCTGTGGCTCATTGGCTCGCCGCCCCGGACAAACTCCCCCGCTGTCGCCGAGAGGAGCAAACAAACGTGACAGCAGGTTTACGGGAGGTTCGGGTCGACCGGGGGAGCAGAGCTGATGGTAACAGACAACATGGAGCCTCCCCACAACCCTCCCCCCCTCCACCCCCCAACCTCCACACAACACCTGCAGCTACAGCACAGCGAGGGTCTGATGTCCCTCTCCATCACCTCCATCACCCTCGTCACGCTGAGCTGGATGTGTGAGGGACCCGCAGCTGCTCAGGTGACACGTGCGACCAGGTGAGACCCGCAGCACCCGGACCGGCGACGTCTTTCAGGGTGTCACGGAGGATTACGGACCGGTGGCCCCCCCCCGTTCTGGAGAGAAAGATTGGAGATTTTATGAAGCCGTCAGTCTGTCCACCTTTACAAAAATAACTTTGAATCTGTCGAACAGAACAGATGTTAGAACAATGGAGTCAATGGAGGGAAAAATCGATAAAGTTTTTACTTAACAACCGTCAACTCGCAAAGTAGCTAGCCTAAAATGAACAGATTTAACTTGTAGATAGATAGCATGCTATCTATACATAATCCTTTCTATTTAGCAGGTGAGATGACTGTTGAATTGCCCATTTACCTCTAGCCAGCTAGCTACTTAGCTAGCTATGTATTTATTACAACAGAGCAGCTAGGCACTAACGAGCTAATGCTAACGACACAATGCTAATCACATACACTTACAGTGATGAAGCTACCATGAAATGTTATGTCTTAATGGCTTATGAAAACAAGGGAAAACAAGAAATACAAGTAGTAAACTTTCAGCTAACAGTAATTGGAACTAAAAAGTGAACTAGTTGCATTTATTGGCAGATTTATGAAAGAGCAGATTTTCCATGCTTGTGTATTAATTTTTCCTCAGGTCTGCATTTTGTCTTGTGATCAGTGCACTGTCAGTGTGCAGACCTCAAGGCTCTTTAAAAATATAGTATTTTCTGTATATCAACCCTCTGTACTTCTACGTACTTTTTTATCATGTCGACTAACTGTGCTGTGAAACCTCGGATCCCCATCACGAGAGAACCCGCCTTGAGAAACTTTCCCTTCAAAGGTTTTGCCTGAGATTTGTTTCGCATTTGTGTTGATTCCGTTTCCCGTCTCTTGTCTGATCTCGTCGTGGTTTAGCAAAAGGTCAGAAAACCAGGCCAGCGGGATTATCTTCCCCCTCGCGCCTCTGGATTTTTTACCTTCAAGAGTATGAAGTGAAGGATTGTGGGAGCGAGGCTGTAAATACGATGAGGTAATTCCCGAGAAAGCAGAAAACGATAAGAGGCAGAAAGAGGGGGAGATGAAGTGGCGAACAAAGCCGCAAACTGTGGACAATGAGGAGGACCTGCCGAGTGGCACCGCAGCCAGATATGCATGAGGCATGAATCAATATTTATTGCACATAAAGGAGCAATTTTTCCCACCGTGAATGATTAAACTTCTCAAAGACGGCTGCAGTCGGCCTGCATTATCGCGTCCTCATTCAGACTGATAAATAAGGAATTACAGGAGCGGCTGCACAGACGTGAACGCAGCATTGCACCTGAGCCGATGTTTACAAAGTCCAGATTATTGTTATCATGGTATCACCCCCCCCCCCCCCCCCACCCCTCACCCCTCCCCCCCCCCTCCCCAGACGTTTTCTCTCCCTCTCCGGATGCTTCCTCCGGCGACCTCCCAGGAACGTGACCACTGAAAATTATAAATCGCTCCCAGACGCCCGATGCCTTATTTATTCATGTGAAAATCATAAATCACTTTTCTTTTTTTTTGCTCTTTATTATTATTGTTTCGACTTCCTTCGCTGGAGGAAACGGTTAAAACGTGATGGATGGAGCCGGGGCGGAGGCAGCGGCGTGGCTCTCTGCTGCAGCCTGAATAAACCAGCGGCTGCAGGTTTCTGTGTAACACTCGGCTTTAATGAGCTCAATGAATTGATTTCGTCTCCGAGTCTCTCGCTGGCCGGGTTTATGCGGAGAGAAAGCAGGATTTTTTTTTTTGCTCTTAAATACACATGACATGCAAATGTATGCACTGCAGGGCGAGGTGGACATCCTGACCGACAGGATTTTGGCTCGGATCCGAGGTTCCAGATTCTCGTGAGTCACAAGTTAAAAGGTCGAGAAATGGAAAAAAAGAAAAGAAGAACAAAAAGAAGTATAAGCACCAACAAAGTTGTTTAACTTCATCTTGAGGGGAACAGGTTAGACCAGAGTATTGTTGAGACATTTTAAAAAACCACTGGCAACTGGCAACAATCTCACTCCAAGATCGTTTTGGAGATGAAGCCTTTTTTTTGTTTATATAATCATTATACATTTGCAGCTATGTTTATATAACAACATAATGGACACATTTGGTGCAGAGGTGCAAGTTAGCATGTACTGCTTATGTCTGCAATCCCAAAAACATGCATAGGTACATTTGAGGTTTACCTGACAAAATAGATTTGGATTTAGACTTCTATGTTATATGTTCTATGTAGACTTCTATGTGGGGTGTACTGCACTGATATTGTACTAAGCAGGTACTGTAAGTTGATGGATGATGAACACACTTTGGACTGACCATCGAATCCCTTTTCAAGCTTTTCTTAAGCTATAAGTGAAACCCTCAAAAATCTCATTAGGAATACAGCAGTCAAAGGCAAAAAGCAGAGGGACACACACACACACACACACACATATACACATATGCACACACACACACACAACAATTAGGCCCCACTTTCGAAGAGACTGAGTTGAGCTTTACTGCCACACTTTGCTGATGCGGCTAAAACGAGACATTTTAAAGTAGCCAATCATAAAGCGGTGGCAGAGATAGTAAATGATAATGGACTGGCTCTTATTATATTTTTTCTGTTCTTCAAGATCATTTTAGGTACTTAAGCCACACATTCAAACAATCGTATATGGTCCAGACACACACACATACACACACGCACACACACACTCATGCTCTGATGATACAGCATCAAGAGGAAGTTAAGAGTTCAGTCTGAACTGATGATACTCACAGCCACTTTAACATATAAACTCTCTGTTAAACCTTTTATTTGCATTTCATCACATCTTTTTTTTTACCTTGATTTTTTTTTACCAATCTTTAATGCATGTGTACATATTATTTGTTTCTAATGTGTTTTATCAATGCTCTTCTTGCTACCAAACCAATGCTGATTCCCCACTGTGAGGCTGATTGAGGCATCTCATCTCATTTTAAAGACCAGGAACAAAATATCTTTCTCTAAAGAAATGGAAATGCATTATTGATGACTACAATCAAGTGTCTGTTTTTGGCTGCAAATATATTTCACTTTATAGACTAAAGCAGAGGGTGTACTTTGGTCATAGCTCTGTCACTTCACCTGGTTTGGATTGGGAATCTGATCCTAGAGTTTGTATGTTTAGAGCCTAAATTTGCCCTTGCACTTGAGATGGGCAGTAAGTATCGATAAGACGACCAATAAACGAATGGACGAGAAGAACAAAACCTGAACAAATGTAAACACTTTAGTCTTCGTGTTTCCAGTGCCACAGTCTGAGAGCTAGCTGACAGGCAACGATTGAACCAGGCCCCGTGGATTTAAAAAAAAAAAAAAAAAAAAAAAAGCCTGATGGTGTGCTTAATTCCCCTTTGGGAAAAAAAAAATCCCCTAATGATGCAATCATCCAGGAGTCTGCCTCCCGCCAATCACCTGTCAAATTATGAAAAGCGCTGTTTGTGGTTTTAATCTCGCTGAATGCCATTCAACAATTTTCTATGCAGAACATTAGAGCGTAACATGAATTAATCAGAGGGAGAAGAAATCAATCGAGCCCTGACATTTCGAACTGCTCAGCACGACTCCTCAAACACACACACACGCACACACACACACACACACTCTCACACACACACTGCCAGTCCACGTTTGTTCTGGCTGATTTGATTACAATCCTACAGTCTGGGGATGGAGAACCTGGAGGACTTGGCAAGAGAGAGGTGCGTGATGAGGCAGTTTGAGAGATCCAGGTTTCCCTGCAGACATCCCCCGCAGGGTGATTGACAGGCCCGAGCATCCGGGGGCGGAGGCGGGACATGACACTGTCCTGCCCGAATCTGATTCATCAGCAGAAACAAAGAGAAGCATCTGTGTTTGTCTCACTGTCTGCTCCTTTGATTAGAAGTCACAGGACGAAAAGTGACAAACTAGCCTGGTTCACACCTGTGACCTAGAGAGGTGAGATGGAGAAAACTGTGAAAACCTTGTATGTACAGTCTGATATGTAGAAGATGTGGGTTGGTTGGTTGGTATGTAGGTAGCTAAGGAATCTTGCTCTGAGTGAAAAAAGTAGAAATAGCACAACAGGCAGTGAGGTAGAAAAAGTATAGAAGACGTGCACGCAATTTACATAAAAATAGTAAAAAGCTGCAGCAATATGTTCCTAGTCTGGCTTATTATGAATAAAAAATGATGAATAATCAGCCTATAAATATACTTTGCCTGGGTTTACTTTGAAAAGTCAACATTTGGCTTAAAGAAAACTTTATGTCCTGTCGCCGCGATGTCAGGTTGACATTCATCAGGAGATAAAAGCCGGCGGGGACTTTAAATATTCATTTATTTATTCATTTTTCTTTTTCCCGAGACATGGCTCGGGTTCGCCCCGATATGGCAGATAAGTGATTTCCTGCCTTTAGTCGTCCTGAGCGTGTCCCTGATTGATGTGTGTACATGTGTTGGGCCGCGGACGACTTTGGAATCATGATGGATGGCGAGGTGAAGAGCAAAGAGCACGGGACTGTGTACACCAGGACTCCGCACGTCTCCATCCATCTCCCGCTAATGCAGCAGCCCCAGCGCTGAGGCTCTGGGACGCTTTGTTGACGTCCCAATGAATCCTGGGTGATTTATCATACCGCTTCTCAGAGTTCACGCCCTGCATGTGTGTGCCACACACACACACACACACGCACACATAACTGCGTCATGGTTCCCATAGTTCCCTTGGTCGCTGCCTTTGTTCCTTTCCTGTTTCCTCGTCCTTCATTCACCCTCTTTTTTTACTCCCTCTTATCACCCGGTTTTCCCATTTTCCCCTCTTTATTACCTTATTCCCTCCTGTCTCCTTTCTTAATCTGCCTTCCTGTCTGGTCTTCAGCGATGTGAGCTGCTTGGAGGCTGCTCCTCCGCGTCCGTGTTCATTTCTCGCTCGCCTCCTTGGTAATTTAGAGGCTTTGCAGCCGACCACATCAACATCAGCCTTCAATCTCGGATCTAAACTCTGCTGCTGCCACAAAGGTCATTTGGTGTTATTGTTAACACTGATGATTGATTACCCAGCCTTGTTTTTACTGTAAGGTAGACATTTATTTATTTATTTATTTATTTTATGCTTTTTTGACCAGAACTTGGCAGAAAATAAAACTTTTTTTTCTCTTTTCTTCTTGTTTCTCATCTGACCCTAAGGGAGGACCATACATTTCACATATAAAAGTGTATTTTTCTCTTTCTGGGTCTCACGAGACGGGAATTACAGCCTTTATGTACAAAGAAAGGAAGGAAAACACCCCCCTCCCTCGGCACCACGCCGTCCATCAGCAGCACAAACACGGCGCCATCACGCAGACGGCTCGTTGTGAGCGTACATGCACATTTAATGCCACGACGCATGAATAATTCCCATTCTGGAGATACATGAGCTGCAGTGGAGACGCCTGATGAGAGCAACTGGAGGAGCAGTAAACACCCCCCCCCCCCCCACCCCCCCCCCCCCCCCCCCTACATCCACCCCACCCATCCACCTCCACCCCGTCTAGGCCAATCATTGATAAATATGAGTTCTTGTCCTGAGCGTGTAGCAGGTGTCCCCCCACCGGGCCAATCAGACTCATTCTGGGTGCTGCAATGCAGCTGAAACGAGACGCATCCTGAAAGTCCTGAAATCTGTCAGGATCTGATCCATGGGACGCTACGGATCATCTTCCTCGATCTCCATGTGTCAATTTGTTTCATGCAAAGCGCTAAAGGGAAAAAATAAATAAATAAAAAGAAGAAGAAGAAGCTTGAAATCATTGCGACCTGTTTCCCATTCAGGCCGAGCAGCGTGGAGACGTCTGGAGCATCTGGAGAGCAGACAGAGGAAGACCCCTGCAGAGGGATGAAGAGGAATGAATGCGTTAATCCGTTCAGTGTCCCCGAGATATTGTGCGTGACAGATGGAGAAACAAGAGCTAAATTTGTTGTCTTTCAACCAATTTCATCATGACACTCGAGGTCCTCCTGCGTATTCCAGCGAAGCTTCATCAGTGGCGGAGGACACAGTGACAGAGGGGGGAGGAGGAGGTGGGGGAGGGGGCGGGGGAGGAGGAGGTGGGTGAGGAGGCGGGGGATGCAGCAAAGGTGCTCAGATGCCAAGAACCGAATGTATGAAAAACTGTGACAATTAAAATTTAAGTTAAAGGGGGAACAGAGTTTGTGTATATCTTCAATAAAGAATTCATGACTTGTTTTCTGGCCTGGAAAAAAAAGTCGAGGAGAGTGAAGACAAAAATCACTTTATGTCAACAGCAAACACCTTAAATTAGGTTTTTCCAAGTGAAATTTGGTGGATAATCTTGAAGTGGCCCTGACATAAAGAAAGTGTATTTGTTTATTTCTTATATCGCTGTGAAAGTGTTTCTGGTGTCTCGCAGTTACAAAATCATCTACGACACACACCTTTAGACAGAAGTAGTGAGTTTCCCTCCCAATAAAGTCACAGATTTCCTCTCTATACAGGAAGACAAAACCCAGATGTCAAGTTTCAGGTTTGAGGAGCAACATTTCTTCATGCCATTAGTCATTAGACTGGTGCTTAGAAAACCAACTAAGAAGAGACTGAAAACTCTATTTTAGAGTTTTTTTTGTGTTTAATACAATCGTATTTGATCCTCAGGACAAAATAAGGAAGTCCAGCATTTGGTAGTAATTTCCCCGGCTTCATCTGACCTGTTGCTTTGAGTCGCGGCTCTAGAGACGTGAGTGGGATGCTGTTGTTAATGACAGGCGGCTAAAGTGGAGCAATTAGGGCCAATCCGATGGTTTTCTCCTTTAAACAAATGATGGGAAAGGTCAGCGGGCCGGCATTTGTATTTGATCAGATGGTGGTTTCCCCTCGGTGTGAAGGTTAGCTGATGCTGACATTTGTTAGGATCATTTTCTGGTACGGATTAAAGCTGTACAGTGACATTTTACATTTGTCTGAGTTATTTCACAGCCACATGCTCAGAATGCACAGCAGGAGGAGCTGCTATATGCGTCCACAGAGGCCCAGTTTGATTCCAACTCAACTTCATCTTGATCGTTTATCCCAAGTCGCTACACACATAAAGAGCAAACCTTTCATAAACAGCTGTATTTGGCAACAATGACAAGGAAAAGAAAAACCTTTAAGAGACAGAAACCTCGAGCAGAACCAGTCTTTTTAGTTGTCTTGGAGAGAAAAAAAAAAATCTGCGAAAATTGTTTCATCATGTTACTATGCAAACACCTGCAGGCGGAACATTTTCCAACCAAATTGCCTCAAATTTAATTAGTTTTCTAACACATAATGATGAAGCGGAAGACGTTTTTTTGGTATTTGGTTTTCGTATTTTACCAACAGTGCAAACACAGACCGAAATATTCTATTTGCATAAGTAATCATGTACTTGGATATGACACTGGAGCGACACTCATGGGAGTCCAGAGGAGTTAGACCGAACTCATCGGGCATGATTCAGAAAGTTTTCTGCAGGTTGCAGTCTCACAGTTGGATTGTGAGGGGGAAAATGAACCAGTTTAAAAACTTTAGGTGAAAACAAACCACAAGTTTGTTTCTCACTGGAAACCATCGATAGAAACCATCAAGAGATATACTGATTCAACTGATCGAGATCAGAACTGAGATCAGGTTTTATACTTTATATTTCCTGCTGGATTATAATGGGAAAACACTAAAAATGAAAGATCTCTTTCTATTGTGACCATTTGTGAGTTGTGAGTTGTTAAGAATGGAATAAAATGGCCTGGTAAGGGTAAAAAAAAAAGTAAAAATCTTGTCCAAGTTCACAGCTTGGACACATGCAGGCTGTGATGAGTGTTTGTCTGTAGAAAAATGGTAAAAAAATAATAAAAACCTGCAGGCTGTTGCAGCTTTCCAGGCAGGCCTTTCTCTTCCTCTGTGGTTTGTTGTTTCAGAGCAGTGGAACAGGAGTGGGCTGAGAGGGAAGCTCAGTCTGGAGAAAGACTCTCAGACACTAGACAACAACACAGATGATACATTTTTCACTACCTGGGACTTTAAAAACCTGCTGCTTTTTAACAGGAGCCGAGCGCCAGCGCCTGTATCTCCTCTCTGCCCACGGACACCAGCAGCGCGGGGGTGTTTCTGCATGATGAACTGCATGTGTCCGTCTCTGCAGGGAGGAGGAGGTGGAGGAGGAGGAGGAGGAGGAAGAGGAGCGAGGAGGAACGAGGAAGGGGGTGTTCTTCTCATCCAGAAATAATCCAATTCCACGGGAGGATGAACCAAACCTCCACCCTGCTGCTCTCAACTGCACCACCATGAAAAGAGCTTTAGAGTCAGAGGTTGCTGAGGAAAGACCCCAGAGACTGAGGTTGTGAGCTTGTGTAAGTGTGTGTGTGTGTGTGTGTGTATCTGAGAGTGTGTGTTATTACATGATGCTGAAAGCAGGAAATTCCCCCTGTGTGGATTTTCTTGTGGCTGTTTTTAAAAGGGAACAGAAGATACTGGGACAGTTTGTGTTTCTTATTGATATTCTCTCTCTTACTCACACACACACATACACACACATGCACACGCACACGCACACACACACACACACACGCACACGCACACGCACACGCACACGCACGCACACACACACACACACACACGCACACACAGATGAGCGAACAGAAGCATCTTGTTAAGGCTCAATAAAATGTCGTTTTTGTTCATAAAAATAACAATGATTTGATATTTTTCTGCATATTTTTTCCAGTTTTGCTCCAGTTTTGAATAACATAAAGCCCAGAGTGTGTTCACACTGAAACACACACACACACACACACACACACACACACACACACACACACACACACACACACACACACACACTCATTTCATCTTAATGACTGAAGAGTCCAACACACCCTGCTACAATTAGTGAGAAATTATCACATAAATTTGTAATATTCAACTCTGATATTCTGCTAATTAACAGCTAAAGCTGCTGCATCGTCGAGGGAAAAGCCTCGACTTATGACAGATGATGGAAATGTCCAATCAGGAAGATTTCATGTTTTATTGATTATTTTTTTACGTTTTTAAAATCCCTGAATACACACAAAACCACTATATAATTCCCCGTACTTCCTGACAGTTTAACCTTGGCATAAGGTATTTTTTCTTAGAATAAATGGTATCCATATTCACTGTACTACAGCACATCTGCAGTGTCTGCATTTGGGATGTCAGTGACATGTTGTAATTGCCTTATTCCCAAGTTGTTACTTCACAGTAAAGGATGTGATTAGAGCTGGAAAAGAGGAGAAAAAAAGTAGTTTATTTCTGTTTTAAGGCCTACGACAGCTCGTCATAGACCATCAAGTCGTACAGTAACGGCTGTTTTTAAGAGTCTGAATGCACATGTTTATTTAAACAGCACATTTACACATCTCCACATGTAGAATACGTTTCCTTTCATCTGCATTTAAGGCTCCCCATTAGCCGCGGCCCTGCAAAGTAAAAACCACCCACAAAGTCAAAGTGAGCCTGACTTCCCTTCCCCCCATTTTGTGTCACCTTAGCAGTTTTTTATTTATTTATTTATTTTCCCCAAGGTGGCGTCGGGCAAGTTCCCAAAAAAAAAAAAAGTTAAAAACAGCTCAGCAAACAGTCGTCATCGCCGAGGCTAATTAGCAGCCCCCCCCTCCTCTTCCTCCAAAAAAAAAAAAGCAAAAAACAAAAAAAGAGCTGATGGTGAGCGAGACGAATCGCCGCCCGAGGCTGATCATCCGGGGTGATGGATGGATGACACCGACTCCCTGCGGCAATGGCAGACGCAGAGAGTGGAGGACGGCGGCGGTAAACAGGTCTGTAGGACGCCCATGGCCCCTGGTCCTGCCGCGTCCCCGCCGACTCCCCCCCGTATATGGAGCACGGAGCGTCACCTCCGCCTCCTCCGCCTCCTGGGAACGACTACAGAGCTTTTAAAGTTTGCGCCGCTGGCCTCGGAGAGTGTTTGGATCGATGCAAGGAAGGAACAATGTGCGAGTCCTAAACCGTCTAATGGCTCCGAACTGCTGTGTGAGGCTGTAAGTCGTGTTAAACTTCTGCAGAGCAAGTGTCTGGGTTATCTTTGTTAAAATGTTGCTTTAAGTTGATAAAAACACAACTCTTCTTGATATATATATATAGGCAACTGTCCACAGACAGGTTTTCCATCCTTTGTTATCTCCGTTATAACTTTAGGATGTGCAGTTTTACTTTTGGAGCTTACACAGATAAAAAAAAGTTAAAAGTAAGGAAGTGATTCTCGACTCATGGACAAAAGTTACTTCTTTTGCCTGAAACAGAGATGTAGGTAAAATGTATAGTGATTAAAAAATAACTCCATATAAAGATATATGGTGTAAGAACAAGTGCAGACGCATCAAATATTAACAAAGAACACCTGAATATAGATTCCCTGAACATAAATATAGATGTGTACTTAATATAAAAGCTGAGAGAAATCATTCCTCACAGTTGTGTCTCACTGCGTTTTCCGGCTGATCAGAGAGATCTTTAGCTATCGTTTACATCTGGAATGTGAACCTTCACACAGGTGAGGAGCTGCTTTGAGTCTATTTACTAGTTGAACTAGCTTGAGGCTCATTTCACTGGGTCTGACAACTTGAACCACAAAGTGAGCGCTGTGAGTGGTTAAAGGCTCCGCATGGCTCCGCTCAGTATCAGCAGAAGCTGCTGTTACGTTTTGTTTAGAGACAGTTAACTCAGAATTTGTTTGAAACGTGAGATTCGCACTCTTAATCCCACCTACGAGGCTCTAATTGGCTCGGCTGTCGTTTCTCTTTGCAGGAAACGTTTCAAGGAGAACAAAAGAGCGAGTTTCTCAAATTCGTCGGGCCGTTTATGTAGCAGCCTCCCGGAGAATGAAGGAAAACAAAACACTATGTTTACTGGTGTAAACGGAGAAAAAAATGACTTAACATAACAATGATTGTTGGTCTATGGAGGTTTTCAGGGATCAATTCCCTGGCTGAAATTTACAGTGGTTCACATCCTGTGCTGCTGTATGAACTCGATGTATTAAGACAGTTTTATAGTTTATGTTTGTTTTTACAATGACAGGATGGAAATTTTACCTCACATGTGGGGGGGAAATGGGTAAAAAGGTCAAAAAACTCTCTGGCCATCAGACATTCAGCTGCTTTTATGATTCAATGATGAGAGCGTGTAGATGTAGGTGGGCTTTTTCAAAGCTATTTCATCACTTTACTTTTTAAAAAAAATTTTTATCTCTGCCTTTTGAGCATTCACACAAAACACAAGATCCATCCAGCGAGAAGGAAAATGGATCAAAGTTAGTTCCCAGTCATTCTCAGAACTGTTTAATTCATGCACCTGCAACTTTTTAATCACCGTCCTCATCTGTTATTAATACCGCACCCATAAAAATCAGCCTCATTATCATTACTGGAGCTGTGTATGGTGCCTCCAGGGCCACAGCTTGGACCAGGTGATTTCGTCCACTAATTCAGTTCTTGGATCGACTAACCTTGCCTTTCTTTTGCTCCACACGCACAATTACATTGATACTACTACTGATACATAACATGAAACACAACAGGTCGATCTGAGGGAAAATACAACCTGCCCATTCATTCAACTGACAGTCGAGAGCTATGAGAGTAGCTATTAGGTCAGTTCATTGGCTTACAATCATTGTCTCTCAGAAGCTTTCCATTGTCCATCCATCCATCCATCCATACATCCATATAATCATTCGTACATCCATTTTCTTATCCCATTTATTCCTCATCTGTGTCGTAGGGGCTGATGGAGCCAATCCAAGCACACACAGGATGAAGGCAAAGGATCCAATCTGTTTAGGTTGCCAGTCCCAAGTATGTCTTTAAAATATGGAGGCTAACACATTTGGAGGACATGAAACCTCCACACAGAGTCAACTGGGATTCAAACCGGGGACCAAGGTGATGAATAGCGCTATCCACCAGAGCGCTGTGTCGCCTCTCATCCTGCTATTTAGAAATACACTGTGAAAGGCACCGTTGATGCTTTCACACGAGCTCTTTGTTGCCGGTCTTTGTTGACGTGGGTGTTATCCAATACGGCCATTTATTCGACTGGAAGTCTGAGTCAGACGTTGACTGACTGATCAATACGCTCTGGAGTTTCCACCTGTTCTGGGTCAGATTGATTGATTGGCATAATGTCTCTCAGCAGCTTTCTTTATTCAATATATAACAACGTTAATACAAGATCTGCGGGACCTGACGTAGGTGTGTGTTCACTGTGTGACTGCCACTGCACACACACAGTCACACAGTAATCAATGCACGCTGTCGAATGTGTGCAAGTGCCCATTAGAGCTAAGAATACAATAATAGTCAGTGCGGTACCTGGACTGAAGTGCTGTTTCCTGTTGCTTTGTACTATAAAACAGGGTTAAACCTTCAAACCTATGGATTTGTGTCTATAACCCTCACAGCCCTTTGTATTTAGTATTTAACACAAAACCATTTTGAGCTGGAGATCTGGTTGCTTTACAAAGTAATTTGCTGTTGTTAAAAAACAAAAATGTCAAGAGTGCACAGCTTATTTCTCAGTGAGATATGCGTGCAGCCGAGCAGCCCCGCTCTGCGTCTGTGATTGCCACGTCGACCCAACAAAAAACCTAAAACAAAGTCTCTGTTTTAAGTCTTCTTGTTTGTTGGTATGAGCAGGTCATGCAAATGTGCAACATTTGCATATCAATTCAGCCAAAAACTCATTTACCTCCTCTCCCTCTCCTTCCAGTTGATTATGTAGCACTCTCACTTCAACAGACAGGCCTAATTTGCTCTCTTTCACAGTCAATCGAGAGGGTATTTGTTTAGCTCACAGAGAGAGACTCTTCCCAGCTCTCCGCCGCATCAAAGCTCGGCACATCTCGACGGCAGGAGAGCATCGATGGCAGCGGCGACTCAAATGACTCCCTCTGTTCAGGGAGGTTTCCCCCAACACCGGGGCCGCCGAGGCCCGACGCTTGATGTGCGGCAGAGGAAAAGCCTTTTAAAAATGACTGCTTTAATGCTAAAGGCCTCTAAACGGCGAGCCGGGCAAGCAGTGATCTTCTGCTCTGGTCTGGAGCTCAGGGCAAGGCATCAATAAACAATGAGAGCTGGATGTGAGGAGGAGAGCGGCTGGAGGAGCTCTTCATTAGCTGTCGCAGCGGCAGCCTCCACTTCCCTCTTTTATCTCAGATGAGTCACTCTCCATCTCTGGGTGTTTCAATCCGACGGGTCGGCCGAGTCATCCTCCCCCTCCCCCTCCCCCTCTCGCTGCCTTTCATGTTTTAAATCCACACTCTTGTTCCCTATGTGTCACCTCCAGTCATTCTCTGGCTTTTTTCAACCAGCGCTCCCTCTCAATTAAACCTCCTCCTCCTCCTCCTCCCCTTCTTCTTCTCCTTCTTCGCCTTCCTCTGCTTCGTCTCCAGGCCCGGCGCGAAATCAAATGAGCAAAAAGTGTAGGAGAATTAAATCCAAATGTGTCTCGCATATTATCCCAGACACATGAGAGCCGGGCGGCGATGACCTGCTGGAGCCAATTAAAAGGCAAAGAGTCGTCTCCCTTGATGTGCACTATCACTGATGTGCCATCTTACCTGCAGGCTGTGTGATATTGGCTGTTTGATGGGACAATTGAGTTGATCCCTGCTCATCTTTGTCATGTTGGAGGTAAGATGTGATGAGTCCGGGGGAAGCCAGGTATAATTTTATACTAAGGCGCTAATGGAAAAAATGGCAAAAAAGAGAGGAAAGTATCATATATTCTCCCCTCTCTCTCTTCCCCTCTCATACTCCTACCTAACTTACAGTACTGTGCAACGCTCTCACCCACATGTGTGTGATTATGATACTTGATTGTTAATTATATTGATAATTTCTTGCAATAATAACTACAAGTACAATTCCATATGCATGAGAAACTTCAAAACTTAAACAAAATGAGGGATAATAGTGAACAGCATGCTGTCATCTGCATAGCGGAGAATCACTTATATCTTGCAGCAGTTAACGTACACTATTATACCATCAATGTTACACTGACACTGTGAAGAAAGGCATCAATGTTGCTTTGCCAGGATTCAAGCGGGTAAAAATCAATTGAAAGCATCAGATTTTATCTGTATGTGATCGGTCACTCGCATCTATGGATCAAATAAAGGTTGAATCCGAGCACTATAGGGCGAATAAAAGAAAGAAATGAGGCTGTAGCCGAGCGGACGCTGGTTCCATACTGAGATTTCGAGCTGTCCAGAGTGATCTGATCACAGCAGACAGACCTCAGAGCCCCTTGAGTATAGATCCACTCTGTATTTCTGTCCAGACCCGACACAGATGAGCCGGCTTTATGAGCTAGTTTCAGTTTGGGTTTTACAGCCGTGGAATGAAAATGGGAATAAAAAAAGTAAGAAACTGTGTGACGAAAATGCAGAAAGAGGAGATGCAGGCTTAAGCAGCAAAACAAGTAAAAAAAAAGGTCAAAGAATCTTCTGACCGTGACTCGAGAAGCAATCAGACATTCAGCAGCTCGCATGATTCAATTATGAGAGCTTGTAGTTGTAGGTGGGCATGTTCAAAGCTATTTCATCACTTTACTTTTTTAACATTTTACTGCCTGGAGTGTTCACAAAAACACAGAGCGAGCTCCACCGCTGAAAAGGGAAACGGATCAAAGTTGGTTTCCACTCACTCTCCCAACTGTTTAATTCATGTACCTGCAACTTTTTAATCACAGTCTTCATCTGTTATTAATACTGCACCCATAAAAATCAGGCTCATTATCATTACTGTCGCTGTGTCAAAACAGACTTAACATTCACGACCAACTGCGCGGCGCTGCCACCGTTGCCAATAAAGCAGCGAGCCATCAGGACGGGGGGGCTTGTATCTGTGAAGACATGGACATCTGGCTCGGTTTCAGAGCTCGTCCTCGGCAGCAGACCCGGGGAGGGGAAGTCTCCCGTGACAATACATCAGTGGAAGATCCTCTGCAGCCATATGCTGCCTTTAAAAGCTGCCTCTTTTCCCCACTTTGCATCACGATGGGGATGTTTAAAGAGGGCTGGCAGGGTACTTAAAGTGCTCGTTAACAGAGGCACGTCCAACATGTTTGGGAAGGACCTCCATTTCCACTCTGGGACCTTAAATTACTCCAACCCCTCCACCACCCTCCCCTCCACCTCCCCGTCCGCCTAAACTGCTGACCGCAGGTTCCCTCGCTGTTTCTCCCGTCTGTGACATTTTGAAGAGTTGTGTCACCGCCGTTAACCGGCCGCTGCTTTATGACAACGCGAGGGGGAGAAAGACGCCACATCTGCAGAAAAGTGACAAGAGCCAATCCTCATTAGTGTCTGGATGTGTGCCAACGTTAAATGAAAGGATGAGAGAGGGGTGGATGGCAGGGAGGGCAAAGCAATCAGATGGCACCTTTTCCCCCGATGATGATGGATGGAGTGGGGGAGGTCCGCTAACAGGCATCCCCCCCCCCGCCCCGGGGGGATCCCCCACCACAGAAAGTTTGACTGCACTTCAGAGCTGTTGGAGAGGACGTGTTTGTTGCTGACAGATGTTGACAAGCCGAGTGATGTTCCTTCGGGGCCGACAGCTGAGCTCAGTCACGTCACCCGACTCCTGAGCGGCTCGTAGCGAGGCCGGGGGACAACCGGGTGTCTGCCGGTCCGTCCGTGGCAGCGTAACCTACAAACTTCTGATGCGGCAGGAAGGGTCACATGACCTCCCCCAGCTCCGTGATGAGACGAAGCCCAAAGCAGCTGGTACTGACCCTCAACCTGTGGCCGACTCCTATTAGCAATGTGTAATTCAGCCTATTTCTTCTTCCACTCCATTATCAAATAATAACCAGGCTGGTATCATAGATATGACTGGACATTGTACAAAAGTTCACAGAGTTTGGAAAATGCCAAAAAAAGAAGTAAAATAGGCCATTAAAAAAGGGTACAAGCCGTTATCTGTACTTTTTTGACAGTTTTGTTTTTTTGTGCAAAGATATTGTTGTATAATAGTTTATGGCATTGTACTATATCATATCATGTCATATTGCATCTTCCCAAACATTATTGTACCGTATGATACCATGTCATATTGTATCGCCCTTTGATGACATTTAGCATTTGGGACTGTCCGCCATTGAAATAAAATGTAATTTACGTATTTCATAAAACATATAACGTTATTTTGGTATCTTCGCCGGAACTTCAACTTTTCCATCTGATATTGCTCTTATTTCATAACACTAAAATGCAGCAGCTGACCTTTCAAGTTGCTGAAGAGATTTCCTGAAGGATGAAGAGCACTTATTTAAAGCGTCACCCACAGAGATATACTACCGACACGCTCACACTCCAGTCCATGTTTTGCCACTGACCAGATCGCTGTGGAGTCTTAGTTTGGGAACCGTTGCTGCACAAATTCCCCATCGCAGACAGATTTTATCAATAGGAAGTCGCAACTATCATCACAAGCGTCGCCCTCCAAATGTGCATTATTTAACCCAAACAAGAGTCAAACAGGGTTCAAACCACTCAGCCGCTGGGTGAGGAGGGAGTGGGCGTCATGGCTGAATTGAACTTGATCCGCAGCCTCATGAAGCACCAGCAGCTGCTTTGTTCAACATCTCGTCATGAATTAATCATTATGGATCTCCCCAATTACCCTTATCTGCTCAGGGCAAAACTTTTCATATTGACACCAAATTTTCTGACACTCTAGTTTCTGCCCTTTTAGTTCTAGAGATTTCTCTTTTTTTTTGCTTTGGAGCACCATGTTCGACTGACCAGCTCTGACTTCCTAATATCACCACAGGCTTCAGGAAACAACCAGATGATGGAGTCATTGAACATATCAACCCCGGAAACATATCAAAACAAGAATCAGAAGAACTTAATTCATCTAAAGGGAAATTACTGTGCCATTAGTCGATCCCAAAGACATATGAATGAATAGAAACTGAAAAATCAGTGGCCCAAAAATTGAGTAAAATACAAATCATAGTAGATAAAATGCAATATGAAACAATACAACAGTCGCCTGGAAAAGATAAATAAATACATAAATAAATAATGTAATAATGTACATGACCTAGTTAACAAACTGGAACAGATGTAATTCGTAGTAGTCACAGTCCTTCCTATCTAAACACATATCACTGAGTTTTATTCAATTTGGAAGAGTTTAGGTTACAACTGGGAGCTCTTTTCTTGCCTTTACAGTAACCTGTGCACTATGGTTGTATAACAAAAACCTGGACAGGATGCTAGGACAGAAACAGCTTTCTTGTGATCTGTTGTCATCAGTGGCATTCATCTCCACCACCATATAGACGATGGCTCTGGCCACCACCAGGTGGTAGAATATCGTCAGTATGGTCCTGTAGAAGTTGATGACCTGAATCTCCTGAAAAATCTCGGCGACCCTGACTTTTTTCCTCTAGCTTCCTCCAGTGTAGTCTAGCTGAGATTAAACCAAACAAAGATAAACCACTGCAGAGCTCACAGAGGGACTACACACCCGGTGTCTGCCTCTGAGTCAGGCAGGGCCCGTCCTCCCTTCCTGTGGGGTCCTTGGCCTGGAGGCTACAGAGTGAGTGACAGCAGAGGTGAGGAGACGGAGACCGCAGCGTGGCAGACTGACCGGCACTGAGGGTAGCAGCGACACACAGAGCTAACCAGCCATGAGCAGCTGCTGTCAGCCTGAAACACAGACAGTCTGCTGGAGTCTGAACCCGTCGCCTCACATCCACCGCCTCCTGGAAGAGAGCCTCGGCGTGGCCGGGCGTGTCTGTGCGAAGCCCTGCTGTTTATCACAGCGCCGCTATGAAAGGGGAGAGTCCAGTCTGTGCAGAGGCTTCTCAAACCAGTTTATTGGAAATAGAAGAAAGCAATTTTAAACATTAGACAGTTTTTGGATAGAATAAAATAAGTGAAAGTATCCTTGGTCTATAGAAAATGGCTGAAGGCAATGACATTGTACATAAAAAAATGAACAGTTTGGGAAGAACATCGACATTTTGAGTCATATGAATGTTGGAAAGTGTGTTTAGATGTGTTTTTAAATGTCAATGTGTGTACCAGGCTCCGCTCTTTGATGTTTGAGAATATACAGCTCTGCTAACCTCTAATTAATGTGCATTTTCATTATTTTTATTTTTATCATTCGTAATGATGTATCATGAGAAGGTGTAAACCTGTTGATTTGTATCTACATCTAAATTATCCAATTATGCATGTGAATGTTTTGTGAGATATTGCAAACAGGAGTCATTAGTGGAAAACCATCAATTAATCATAACGACCCAACATTCATAAACGCAGAGCATATATTGCTTTACTTGCAACCATGATTAATATAAATGCAAAGAGTTTTAAAATAGAAATAAACCACCTTGAATAACAGAACAATCAGCGGTGCAAACAGTCTGGCTGTGCACGCACCACATTCAGTCAAAAGCTGTAGATTTGCACATTTGCATGATTACTTCACAAGTGTAATTGTACTAACAGATGAGGTGCATTATGAATATTATAATGAGTTCTGGTCTCTCAGTCTTTTGACCCTCATTGTCTGACACATTGTGGGAGGAGTTGTACAGTCTGATGGCCACAGGCAGGAGCGACTTCCTGCGGTGCATTGTGGTGAAATCAGCCTGTCGCTGAATGACCCGTGAACGCTAAAACACCAAAAATCTGCCTCAGAAGTGCTTTAGATGTCAAATTATGCCATCGAGATGAATGAGAAACCGCTTTAATAAGCACAAGTGCAAATACACCTGTGCCAGTACCAAAAAAAAGGGGACGTGCACCAATAAACATGCAAATTTATGCAAAATTAGACTAAACTAAACCAGCTTAAACTCTGTTTGACAATAAGTGTATTGTCACAGATTTGTGTTGAATCGGGAAGAGCCCCGAAGAGTTGGATGTCAGCCTCTCGTTCGAGCCTCTCGACACTTTTTCATGTTAATTGCATATTCTTAAAACAATATGCGGAGATGTAAAATCTGATGCGTGATTCAGTCATAATGCTCCAGTCCACGTGTCTCGTGAACAGAAAGGAATTCTGACCCGGTATTAAGAGGTCACGGAGCCACAGAAGTGTAATTACATGTCAGGGCTGAAGGGCCTCTGAGAGAGAGAGAGAGAGAGAGAGAGAGAGAGAGAGAGAGTGAGAGAGAGAGTGAGAGTGCAGGAGATATTTTCTACAAGTATCTGATGTTGGTGGAGATAATGATGACCCCATCGAGCAAGCATAATACAAGCTCGTTAGTCTTCCCTCTCCCAGTGGCAAACATGTAGACAGTTAAGCCTCTGTGCTGCCTGATTGCCACTCACTCACTCACTCACTCGCTCACTCGCTCGCTCACGGGGAATGAAAGAAACGTACACATGGTGATTGTGCGGCCACGTTCTCTATTTGCTAACGAAACGTGGAAAGTTCGTCCCTGTCGAGAAGAATAGCAGCAATTATCGGCAGAGAGGAATGAGAGAGCAGCAGGACCTGATCACGTCCTGGTTTTTTGAGGCATAATGAGGCCATTAGTAGTACAAGTAGTGGAAACTCTGTGCATCAGGTGTAAATCGGCTATAAACGGATGGTGACGCAAGAAAACAAATAGATGAATCAAACAGGTCGCAAGGGGTTAAACCGGGGAGCATTTGTCAAGTTGCGAAGCTAAACTCAACATGATGTTGTAATTGGGAGTCAACAATGGCAGATAAATCCGGCGGATCAGTGAGAGACCGCATTGTGCAGCTGTGGCAGAGACTTAACGGCGAGGGCAGACGGGCTGAGCTGCGCTTGCATCAGCTCGCTCGCTAAACAAAGCTTTTCACGCGTGATCGGTTGTTATTTATTAACCGCTCGTTGTTGCTTGTTGTTGTCCGCCGGGAGCAGGTGAGAGGACGATCCTGGGTCCTGGCGGGCGAGGATGGAGCGAGGCTCCGCTCCGCGCTGTCAGTAAACACAGCTCGTTCGCTAACGACCGCGTTTACTTCTTTATTCACGTTTTAACAAACCTTTTGCGGAACGAGATGCGATGAAATGGATTTGAGGACCGCGGTTCGATACGTCGGGGCAAAACCGGGGCAATTTCACATGAAAAATGAATTCCCAGCACTCCACTGAAGTCTTTTCAGTTTCCATTCGACTTTGGCCGCCTCTTTCTGCGGTAAATAGTCTGCCCCGATGCTTTCTGGACCAAAACACTTTGCTCGCCCATCGACTCGGCCTCTTTTCTTTTCTCCTACAATTCTATAACCTCCTTTCGCCCTCGCTCCCTCCTCTCTCCTTCCCATCCTCTCCATCCCATCAATTGGAAATCTCTCAGCATCACACCTCAGACACCCAATCCCGGGCAGACAACTCCACCGAGTATTAAACAAACATAAGCAGAGAATGGAGTGGCTGCTGGAGAGGTAGATGGTTGGGGTGATAGGATTGCCAGACAGAAGGAGCGGAGAATCACAAGTGCTCTGAATTGTAGGTCTGGAACCGGCAAGAAAGAAAGAAAGAAGAATAGAAAAAAAGAAGACCTTAACATGATGACACTGGAGCAGTGAGACGTCTTAGAGTGTGAACAAAATAATGGCTGCAGAAGTAGAAAAACAAAAAAAAGGAAGAGGAGGCGAGAAAAGAGGAGGGGGGGAGGGGTGGCAAAGGACGGGACAGCTCCTCTGATCCGTTTAAGTTCAGTGAAATTGGAATTACTAAATCATGAAAAGAATTAATTGAAAACACTCCCGCACTGTTGCCGGATGATGAAAACGTTTCAGCGACTTGACATCATCGCGTTAAGCCGGTGTCGTTTCCCCCGCGGTTCGACGGGTTTACCTTCAGACGGGGGCGCAGCCGGACGATCGACACCAGAGGATTTCTGCGCAGGCCCGAGTTATCAAAGGCGGGCTGGGTGTAAATAATGGAGATTTAAAAGTCGAAAATGTTCGCTGCGTCTGTGCCGCCTGCATACCGCTCCTTCATTACCCGGGCTGAATTTATTTTCCGAGCGGTCTTGTCGAGTTTCTGTTGATGAAATTGTTCTCACAAGAGGGCAAACTGAGGCAGACGTGCTGCTTTTAACCACATGCTGCTAACCTCCCACCCAGGGAATTTCCCCTCCGACTGCACCGCTGAATATCTTTTCTTGTGCATTTGAGTAAAGCCTTTAAAAGGCTGCAAAACCGAGTTTCAGCCGTCAAATGTGTTTTGCCTTTGTCCCCTGCACTGCTCGCTTTGTGTCTGCAGTCGTAACTGGGCCCAGAGCGAGAGGAAAGATGTCCCTGTTTTCAGCCCGATTTTATTTTTAGGTGTGATTTTATTGTTTCATATCCCTCTTTGAAGGGCTCGGCTTACATCTCTCTGATGTTTTGCCTCCTTGTGTGACATCAAGCCGCTCCAGCTGCTTCCAAATTCAGGGTTTTAAATCATCGTTCATTACGGTTTATTGTGTTTTTATTGTCAAAGTCCATAATCTTTGTAACCAGCCACTTACATGAATAATTGAACGAGCTCAGTGGATTTACCAAAGTAAAAGCATTGTTGCCGTTCTTGTAAATGCAGTAAGGATTAGATTCCCTCTTTGTGAGGGCTGGCTGTGTTTAAGTCCTTTGACACAAATGAACAGATTAATAATCGTTGACTCCCAAACAGCATGAGCACTGGACTCTGTGTGGTTATTGTGATTCAGTTATTGTTATAAACACAAAACACATAAGTCACAGACTCACTTTGAGGACATTCTTGGTCTTTGCACTATGCCTCCTTTGTTCCAATCATAATTCAGTCAGTTTTGGGTCGACTTTGTCTGCAAGAGTTAACCAACAACCCAACACCAATATCAGTGTGTTATCTGCAATTTCAGAGCAATTTCAGCCTGTGCTTTAAAAGTCTGATTGTAGTTTGTTTTGCCAAGACAAATGGCTAAAGCAACAATGTAGACTGGTCTATAGTGCTAGAAAGTCCTTGGTTGTAATCCCAGTTGTACTGGGGGCCTTTCTATATGGAGTTTACATGTTCTCTCTATATCTGTATGGGTTTTCTGTGGGTTTTCCTCTGAGCCCAAAAACATTCATGTTTAGGCAAACTGTCTAGTCTCTCTATAAAACTGAGAGACTTTCGTGTGTGCCTGTGTTCAAAGATGCAAACATGATTCCTCAGACTATGAATGCTTGGTTTTATGAAGCGGGAACTTTCTGGTTTACATATCCAGACGCATTTCTCTATTTATTGCTGGTCTGGGAGGCCGGTCATTTTGCAGCTCTTCAGAAGCCTCATGTTCATGTGTAAACCTACAAAGAAACGATCCAGAGCTTTCCAAGAATCGAGGTAGCTGCTATGCTCCTCTTTGATGTAATGGTGCAGCCGTAAACACATGGACCGACGCCACCATGGGATGTAAACATCATATCGCGGCCGTACGAGCAGACAAACAACATATGAGACACCTTGGAAATGAATGTTTCACAGCAACAAAAGACAATAAGCCCAAATTCTACAGAGTAAAGTTTAATATTGTTGCATCTCTCTCCTCCTCTCGAGTTGGCTGTGGATGAAAGTGTGCGCGTGGAGCAGGAATCTGTTGTTCTCCCTGTATTGTGGAGCTCCACTGAGGCTGACTGGGAGAAATGACAGCGGGAACCTGCTGAGAGATTTTCCGGGCGTATGGGTCCATTTTCTGGTTCAGATCAGGTTAGCGCCGTCGTAAAATTGAGTTTATTTGGGCGTAAAAACTCCAAACATGAGCCTATGAAGGCGGCACATCCCTCTGCTTGTATATTGAACGGCTCTGGCCGAGAGATCCTTCGCTCCAGCTTCTGCGGTTTCTTCAGATTTCACTCGTTTCACAGATATTGATTGAGGCGCCCTCAATCAGGAAGATATCGTACGCGAGAATCCACAGCACTTGGAGCGCCATGTCTTTAAGGTTCTTGGTGTTAATTCACCCGTGGTGGGGTTCACGTAAGGCCAAGTTTTCCCTCTCATTATCTTCTGCTGTGTATACCGCTCTAAATACTTTGCGAGTGCAATCCGAGGCCGTCCCTTAAATGTTTTATGAGTTAAACCTCTCTGTAGTTCCCATCTCTGCTCGGGCTGATATGCATTTGTGCAGAGCTGTCAGAGTCAGGTCACTTAGCTCTCAGTCAGCCTCTGTGAACATGGCGGTATCTCTCTCTGCCTTAGATACTGCGGGTAATGAAAGGGGGGAGCCCCGGCCGGCGTGCACAGAGCACTTCAGAACATTTTTTCCTTACAAAACAGCACTCTCTCCGACTCTTCTCTGAACACAATAGCTTCTAGGGCTACAATGGAAATGTTCTTCCCTCGGTGGCGGCGACCTCGCTCGCATTCACACTCTGGAGTCACAGTTTATCACCGACCGAGAGAGGCAGGCATGCTTGCAGGGATGGATGGACGAATGCACCCTGCTAAAAAGTGAAGCGTGGATTCGGAGAGGACTGTGGACAGCCTTGAATCACGAGGGTGTGCAAGAGAAACCTCCTCATCGAAGAAAACTGAATACAAGAGTCGTGACCGTGACTGATCATTTATTTGATGCGGTCCGGAGTGTTTTCACCGAGTCTCAATGTCTCCTAATTAATTCTCGACAAAATAAAAACACTTGAAATGCTCCATAAAGCACATGAAGCCTCATTTAATTAATGAACAAGGAGGGGAAAAAAAAAACATGTACAATCAGGACCAGATTAAACTGCGAGGCTGCTGCAGGGTGTCAATGAGCTGTGGTCCCACACACACACACACACACACACACACACACACACACACACACACACACACACACACACACACACACACACACACACACACACACACACTCAAGTCTGTGAGTACCTTGGAATTGGACAATGTAATGTCAGTGTCATAGAGCCATGTGTGGATATGAATGCATGTTAAAATTAAAAACATGTAATTTATGCCCTTAATTATGTAAAGACAGGAAGTCTCTCTTCCCTGAATGAACAGTGAATACGCAGAGTATTGACTATTCATCAGATGCAGGTGAGACGAAGAGTTTGTGGACTGCTGCGACTGATTTGTTCCACCAAGGCCTAACCCTGCTACAGCTGTGGGCTTTATGTCAGATCACAGTTTGACGCTCACAATATATCACACACATGTTACATCTGATTATAGATTATCATTCAAAACCTGCTGGATTGAGGAAAGTGAGACAATCGTAGGCAATTGGCTGATTTATTCGCTTGTTTAAAGAAAATCAGATATTGAGTATTTCACAACAGCCTCAATGACTTGTTCAGATGGAGTTTTTTTTCTTTTTTTTTTCCCCCTGTCAGCTCTTTCATCCATCCTTCACCTCTTCTTCTTCTTTCTTTCCATCACATCAATCTGTGAATCCAGCCCTGCACAAATCACAAAAAAAGGGGGAGACCCACCGCTGTCTAATTTCAACCTGCGATCAATCTCCAATCAGCACCACTATATAGGTAATCACCAGAATCTTCTGCAGGAGAAGAAAGCCAATTTTCGTGGGCTATAGATCAGTGTGCGGGATCCCCTCATTGATTGGTGTGTGAATATGGGTCTGAGGCAGCAGCGCGGCGAGGCGATGGGAGGCGAGGCGTAGGCCGACTGTGTTTGTTTATGAGGATCAGGTATTTTCTGCAGCAGATGGCAGCCAAAAGGGGCTCAATTTCACATCACATTTCACATTTTGGAGCCGCCGCGACTCTGCAAAGTGCTCCAATGTGCCTCATCATCATCATCATTATTGTGAGTGAAGCATCGTGCATCAAGGAGCAGCAGTAAAAGTGACACTAGTGGACTTGTGATGTGGCATTACTTTTTTTTCTCCAAACAATAAAAAGGATTAAAGTTGATGTGGATGAAAAACTAAAGCAGACTACAGAATATATTACACATGGTCAGATTCAAGTGAGCTCAGTTGTAGTTTTAGAGAGAACCAAATATGGACATGAACAGGCCTGCAGTATCTATTCAACCAACATTGTTTTCATTCTGTGTCATTTACTTTACACACTTTAATTGTAGAGAATCCAGGAGATTGCTGCAATGTTCATGGACAAAAAAGGAGATTAACATTATATATGAATTGGAAAATGAGATGATGACTGTCTTCAAGACCTGAAGTGTTGTGATGACGATGCAACAAAACAACAAACTGGCACTTTGAAGTTTTACCTAAATAATCAAACAAATACATCAAATATGAAACTGAGGTACAAAACTATAAAAAAGACATGTAAACTTACTAAATGGAGTGAATTGCATTTACATAAGATGTATTGTTTGCTTCAGTAAACATGTTTTTTTTGTGCAAATTGCATGTGTGCATGTTTGAGCGTGTGAGTGTGTGTGTGTGTGTGTGTGTGTGCGTGTGTGTGTGTGTGTGTGGACACTCAATGACCCTGCAGTTCCAATAAGTTGTGTGGTGTCGTGTGTGAATGAATGGTTCAAAGGTCTGACTCCCTGTGGTTTGCAGCTGCTTGTCAGTCTCAATATCTTAGGCTTCACACTTTAACATGCACTATTAAGCAGTAGCACCAGTAGTAGTACTAAGTGTAATATAAGTAGAGGATCGAGCTGCACAAAAGCTTCTTCTAAATGACCAATCCCCTAAAACTAGTCAATGAGCCCAGTCTGAGAGACATGACTGCCATAAGGACTTGTACTCATAATAACGATGATAATGGTAGACACCCCCGGGGCAGGATGGAGTGGTCTGTGCTCATTGTTTACTCAGAAATGAGATGTTGTGGAATATATTTCCTCCTCCTGGATGGTTCCAGATCCACAAGCGTGATGCTCGTTCTCTGGCTGCCTCCACGAGTCTGACTCATTAACCCAGCTGAAAGAGAAAGCACAGAATCAAGCAGCGAGCCCCCTTTGAAACACGTCCCAAACACACAACAGTGTACCAACACACTCATGCACACACACACACACGCAGAAATCTCCCCTGTATGAATTAGAAATGGGCTTATGAACTTGTAATGTGAGCAGTGACAGCCAAACCCCACGGATGGTGTTTCTCTCCGTTAATGAGGAGGTTGAATCAGGACTGGGCCGTGTACTACAGCTTCCGCATAATGCACAAAGTCTGCAGGAACGATTGTGTTGGAAAAAGCAAAAAAAAAAAAGAAAAGAAAAGAAAGAAGAAGCCAAAAAAAAAAGTTATTAAGTGCAAAAAGTTGCTGTGGAACAAAGTGTCTGGTACCAAGTCGTTAGGATTCAGACCTCAGACTAACACATACACACACATACACACACACACACATATGCACACGCGCAAATTTCAGCCACGTTCATCAATCACGTCCATCGTCCACAGGACGTCCAGACAGCTCAGACTTTTGACTGATCGTCCTGAATCTTTATCACAGGTTAAAACAGGTTAAATTTTCCACGTCAGGTTGAAATAATGACAGATTTCCTGTCACCGTCTGAATACAATTAAAGCAAATACCCGAGGAGCCTTAATGGAGTTATTTCCCACCATTATCGAAAAGAAAACTAAGCGAGGTGGTAAACAAGAGAAACAGAGGAATGATAAATGATTGGCTGTCAATTTTTAAAGGAGTTATTTGATTGGTTTGAGTGATTTTATGAAGGAAATCAAGAACCCGCTCTGACTTCTGAAGAAGAAGCAAGAAGAAGACCAATGAAAACAACTCTGAGGGGTCATTAGGTGGTTGCACATGTGGTACCTGTGTTTGCTTGGACCAGTGGAGCCTAAAGTCGAGTACAGACCCCGGTACCGATCCCAGAGCAGCCTGGTTTAGGTTCCCCTGCTGACGTTCCCTGCTCGGCTTTCCAGGTCAGGTGTTTTCCTGCTGCCTCCTCGCTCGCTCGCCAGCCCAGAGGACGCTCGCTGCTCAGATGTTTTTCGTTTTGTCGCATTATTTTGTCGAGTCGAGCCTCGGGCACTGTGAAAAGCCCAGCGGGCGGCAGATGTTGTGAAGACTCCAGCCAACAGCGGCGATCCTTCACCTGAAAAGCGTGGAGACAAATCAGACTCTGCATCATCTCCATCTCATTTCTGCCAGCGAGCTGCAGCTTTAGATCGTTGAACAGGTGCTGTTGTGAAGTCCAAATGTCCTGGAACATGTTTGAGTCAATAAACCATTAGTAAGTTTTAACTCTATTCAGTCCATGGTTTTGTTTGTGTCCAGATGAGAGTGTGTGAAGTAATGAATCATGAAACTTGAATCTGATTGACATTTTCTACCAACCGCGAACCCCACATATTAAATAAATTGCAATCCCAACGCGCCCCTGACGTTCACGGGCTTAACATCGCTTGGATATGAATTTAATTAAATGAACTCTTCATTGATCCGCGGCTTTATTCTTTTTCTTTCATTTCATTTCATCCCACTGGCGTTGATGAAAATCCGGCATTTCGGGGGATCAGTTGAGGCCTGCAGGTTTGAGAGCCGGGCTCCGGATACTCCTCGGTATGGGAATCTGAAAGGAAATTGACGGTATCACACTTCGCTACCGCTGTGGCAATAAAAGCTTGAAAAGCCCGTTTTTGCGTGTTACAGTTAGTCTCACAGTTTGCGCGGCCCCGTCTACCTGATTCAGATGAGGTTTCCCGCAGGTGAGCCGCAGCCTCCCTGGATGAAGCGTGCGCGTTTAAAAGCAACAACTCTGATAAAAGAAGACTTTTCAGTCTGTACAAGCAGCTCTTAATGCGACCGGCGTCGCAGAGCAAAGAGAGAGGTAATGTGGCGTGCCGGATCCTCCTCGCCTCAAACAGGGCCAGGCGAGGCCTCCCGGGATGGGGGTTCGGTCCCTGGTAATAAAAGGGTAATTAGCTCCCTCCCTCCCTCCCCCCTCTCATCACGGAGCCTCACCCCGAGAGTCTGCCTCCCGTCTAATACCATCATTTCCCCCGATGGATGTCGGCGCGCAATGAGAGCCTGTCAGGGGACGCTGCAGTATTCATGATGGAAATTACTGATGTTCACAGTAATGATGTGAAAAAGATATACCCCGGACCTCTCAATAGACTGTTCATTCATTTGGACGTGTCAATCAAGCGACGCTTCGCCCCATGATGATGCCTCTTCACAACAGACATTCTGGAGAGGTTGCCCAAGAGAGAGAGAGAGAGAGAGGGAGAGAGAGGGAGAGAGAGAGAGAGAAGTACAATTTCCTTCCTCTCGTGTCGAACACGAGTTGTTTAGTTTAATGACAGGTTTGATCAGGACGAACTGAGCGGTATCTGAAGACGGATCAGACTTCACAGGAGCAAGACGAGCAGCCGCCGAGCTCGCCGAGGCCCCGAGACTCCGAAACGACCCGAACCTGCTGTCGATCACAGGCTCCGAGTCGTCTCCGCTCAACGTTCCTCTCGGAATGATCTGCACCTGCGAGTGACAGGAGACAGCGAGTCAATCAGATTTCGTCTGAACCAAAAACAACTTTACACAAAAAATCGAACTTGTTCAGTAAAATTGATAATTTATTCTGCTTTTCCAAGGGTTCTGCCTCACAGAAAGAGGTTTGCTCATTCGCTCCCTGAAACTGGTCAATTGTCCCCACTTGTGAGCTGGTTTTCTCAAGGTACTCCAAGTTCCTCGAAATCAGTCCAAAAACATGAGTTGAAGTTGAGTTGAGATTGGCTGCTAAGTGTAACCTGCAACCTGTCCAGATCATATTCCATGCCAATGACCCGTTTTCCTGGCTTTTCCATTAGGGATAGTATTTGGTACCTGGTCCCATTTTTGGTGCCAGCTGGTTCGAGGTGCCAAGCGAATCCTACTAAAATGTCATGTGAAGAGACATCTGGTTTCTGATTGGTCAGACAGTGTTGTCCCTATGAGTGTGACACCCAACATGAACAAAACTTGTCAATTTGAAGCAGCAATGTGTTGCTTCCTAACAAGTAGATAGATCGAGCTTCTAATTTTGACCCAATGACCACCATTACTTACATGTTTGTGTTGCTTCATGGCAGTTTTGTTATACGGTGAACCCGTCGAGGAGGTACGAGAAGTGATGGAAAAGGACCAGAGTCTAGAGTCTAATGGATTTTGCGCCATCTATCTGGAGCAGATAGATTGTGTGGTAAATTGGGGTAAGATAGTGGATGGATGGATTACTGCTTCATTTATTAGGCCTGCTCGGTGAAGACCAACCGTGCTCAGAGATGATGCTGTAGATACGACAGAGCCTTCAAAAAAAACATCGAGACGTCGAGACGCTGTAACCTCTGACTTTCACTCGGAGGCAAAACAGTTCAACAATTGCTTGTTTTTAATTGGACAAAAATTGAGAAGGATGTATCTGGGTCACTTTTTTTTCTAGTTTGCACTGGTGAAACTTTTACAGAGTTGTGGCTGCGCCGTCTTCAGTCGCCGGGCCGAGCGGCTCCAGCCCCTCAGTGATGTTTGTGTCAGCTCCAAAGCCTCGACACAGACACAAAATAATTACAGCAAAGTGGTTGTCGGCCGTATAAATGGTGTTATAACTCAAATCTGAGAGATACCAGATGTATTATTATTTTCTTTGCTGCACGACAGTGTAGCCTGAAACACTGGCAACGTAGTTACAGAAGGCTGGGTGATGCAATTTGGCCGATTTTATCTGGGCATGAGCAGACAAGACGGAGGAAAACAAGATAAATCAGAGGAAGGAAAATGAATTAGAGAGAGAGACATGGAGAGTGAGAGAGAGAGAGGTTTTTTTTTTATCTGGAGGCAGAGCTCTCACATCTCACACTCCATCTCAGACTCAATCTACACCCAACACACTGCTGCTCTGACACACCGGAAACCACACACACACACACACACACACACACACACACACACACACACACACACACCCTTCTCACTGTTACATGGGTTAAAGGCTTTCCTGTACTTTACATGTTGTCATGTCGTGGGAATATCATCGAGGCTTCAGAAAAACATCTTCATTTCAGTGTTAACAACGTGCTCAATATGCAGGAGGTTTCGGATAAAGGCCCAAATCTACTCCACATTCCCAATATTTTTTCCTCTCTTTTTTTGTGAGACTGCAGGGAACGTGATAATGAAATGCCAACTGTAAAATATGCATCACTTGTATAGTACTATGACACCAAAGAAGACCACAAGGCTACTTCACTGCAGTACAAACGGCACAGATAGTCCTCTAGCAGAACACAAAGCGAGAGAGCTTTACTCCAGAGATCCTTAAAGACCTTGTTCTGTTAAACATGTTTTTGATTGAATTTATTTATTGAATATTGTGCTGTTTTCTGCCAATGGTGAAATATGGACCTGACACTGATATCAAATCATTTGAGATGATGCTGACCTTTATCGAGCCGCTGAAAATCTCTCAAGTAGAAAGTATCATCAGAAGGCTTGTGCTCTTTTAATTCTTTTATATTTCTTTCTCAGATGCGATAACCGTGCTGTTGTTCTCTCGGTTTCAAGGTTGGTCAGAGGCTGAAAATGTCTGAAAGGCTTTGTGGCTGAACTCGAGAAGGAAAAACAGAGCTTTAGAAACAGAACCTGTGGAGATCAGCGCTCATACATGTGTATGTGGTAAGTGTGGAACACAATGCATATGCGTTATGAGGGCACACACACACACACACACACACACAAGCACATACAAACATATGCATGATAGCGCATTAGCATGCAGTTTGCAGCGTTGCGCCCGCAGAGCCACTCAGACGTGTCAATCTCCCCTCCGAGGTTTTCAAGCCGCTTCAATTTCGTCTGATCTCAAAGATATATGAATTTGGAAGTCAGCAGATAACACATCCCCTCATATCACTGTTAAGCCTGTCACAGAGCAGCGTCGCTGGGAGGAGCGGGGAGGAGGAGGAGGAGGGGGGGTGTTTTCCTCCCTTCATGAGCGCGGATAAGCGCGGCGGCTGGAGGACGCAGCTGTCAGCCAATCAGACGCCGCCTCCGACTCGGCGGCTCAAGGCCGCAGCTTCTTTCAGCTCCTCGCCGGCGTTTTCCCCCGTGTCCACCTGACACCGCGCAGAGAGAGAGAGAGAGAGAAAGAGAGAGAGAGAGAGACAGAGAGAGAGAGAGAAAACGTATCTGGATGTCTGAGGCTGCGACATGAGCTCACAAGATTGAGGCGAAAGTGGAAAAAAAAAAAAAACTCATAAATTTTATGCTTTAAATAAAAAGAAATCCAAACTGGCCCGGGGCTGACATTTTGCCGGGTAGCCTCAGAAAAAGGACAAGCAGAGATCGGAGGCGGTTATCAGATCCGCATAGGGAACTTTACAGAGGGCGCAGAAGGGAATTCAGCATTTGCATTTCTGCAGAAACACAGGCTCACACACGGTTATGTGTTTGTTTGGCTCCACAGATCGGTGTCGAGGTGACCGAAGTCTTCAGGGCCTCGTGCGCCTGGAAAATCATTTGTCAACCATTTGTCA